>CAUYMX010084488.1:0-16821 GCA_963573855.1 Lepilemur septentrionalis | reverse complement strand
ATTTCCTCCTTAATGCAATAATTGTTCATCAGAAGGTTGTTTAGTTTCCATGACTTTGTGTAGAGATGAGAGTTTCTGTTGGAGTTGATTTCTAATTTTATTCCACTGTGGTCTGAGAAGATGCATGGTATAATTTCTATTTTTAAAAATTGTTTGAGACATGCTTTGTGGCCTAGGATATGGTAAGTCTTAGCGAATGTCCCATGAGCTGATGATAAAAACATATATTTAGTGGTTTTTGGGTAGAATGTTCTGTAAATGTCAGTCAGGCTCATTTGTTCTAGAGTTTTGTTTAAGTCCATTTTTTCTTTGTTTATTTTCTGTTGGAGGATTTGTCCTGTTCTGTCAGAGGGATATTGAAGACTCCAGCTATCATAGTGTTGCTGTTTATCATTTTGTTTAGATCAAGTAGGATTTGAACTGCCATGCTGGCTTCTTTTGGCTTCCATTTGCTTGAAATATTATTTTTCATCCCTTCACCTTGAGTGTGAATGCATCCTTGTGGGTTAGATGTGTTTCCTGAAGACAGCAGATATTTGGCTTGTGTATATTTATCCACTTAGCTAGCCTATATCTCTTTAGTGGGCAGTTCAAGCCATTCATATTTATTGAGAGAATTGATAAGTGGGGAAGATTTATATGTTCATCCTGTTGAGTTGAACTTTGTTGCTTTGTTTTCTTCCTTATGCCATTGTAGTATCTGGCCTTTGACCTTTAGCTTTTGGATGATTTTTACATTAATGAGTGTTTTTTGTGCTGATCCGTGTGTAACAGTGTTTTGAGTACTTCCTGGAGGGCAGGTCTTGTCTTGATGAATTTCTTCAACCTTTGCTTGTCTGAGAAGGTCTTTATTTCTCCTTCATATACAAACTTAGTTTTACAGGGTACAAGATTCTAGGCTGGGCATTATTCTGTTTGAGAAGAGTGAGAATGGAGCCCCAGTCTCTTCTTGCTTGTAAGGTCTCAGTTGAGAAATCTGCCGTTATTCTGATGCATTTTCCTTTGTAGGTTACCTGCTTCTTTCACCTTACGGCTTGTAGGAGGGCCTCTTTCATGGTTATTTTGGTCAATCTGATGACTGTGTGTTGTGGTGTCTTCCTATTTGCGATGAATCTCCCAGGAGTCCTTTGAACTTCTTGTACCTGGATATCTATATTTCTAGAAAGGCCAAGGAAATTTTCCTCCATTACATCCTCAAATAGTTTATCCAAGCCTTGTGTATTTTCTGTTTTCAACCTCAGGGATGCCTATGATTCTCACTTTGGGCCTCTTTATATAATCCCATATTTCTTGTAGGTTTTGCTCTTTTCTCTTATTACTCTGCTATATCTCTGCAACTGACTTGTTTAATTGAAAGGTGTTCTCTTCAATGCCTGAGATTCTTTCTTCTGTTTGATTTACCCTATTCTTGAGGCTTTCCTCTGTGTTTTGTAATTCCTGGAATAAATTCTTTATTTCCAGAAGTTCTGTTTGATTTTTCTTTAAAATTTCAATTTCTTTAGTGAATTTTCCTTCCAAGTCCTGGATTTTTATTTGTTTATTTTTTGTGGTTTGTTTGTGTTGGGTATCCATTTTCTCTTGTATATCATTGAGTTTTCTTACAATCCATGTTTGAAATTCTTCTGTCATTTCAGTGTTCTGAATTTGGTTGGTATCCATTGCTAGAGAGCTGGTGTTCCCCTTTGGTGGTGTCCTTTCTGTCAGATTGCTGGGTCAAAAGTTAAGTGCACATTTTATTAGGTATTGCCAACTTCCCTCCACAAGAGTTGTACTGGATTATATTACCACCGGCATTATGAGAGACTGCCCATTTTCCTATAATCTTCCATACAGAATGTGGTGTCATACTTTTTCATTTTGCAAGTTTTGTGAGAAATGGTATCTCAGTGCTATTTTAACTTGCACTTCTTAATGATGAGTTTGAGCATTTTTTTCATGTTTGAGGGCCATTTTCAAATCTTTTTTGGTTAATTGTGCATTCTTGTCTATTTCCCATTTTGTATTGAATTTTTGTTCCACAGTTTTCAAGAGTTCTTCATTTATTAGGGATATTAGTTCTTTGTGATATATAGTGCAGTTATTTTCTCCTTTTTGTCAGTTGTTTTCTGACTTTGCATGGTGTATCTTTATTTATTTTTGATCACATAAATTTCAAACATTTTTATGTAGTCAAATTATGCCTCTGGATTGTCAGTTATATTTATAAAGCCTTCATGTACATCAGGGTTAAAGAGGAAATAACCCATTACTTACATGGTATCATTGTTTTACATTTAAATCTCGAACTCGTGGAGTTTTTTTCTTGCATATAGTGTGAAATACGGAATCTAATTTTATTTTATTTTTACAAATGACTACCTGGTTGTCCCAGCACTGTTTATTAAAAAGAACAGTTTTATTCCAGTGATTTGAGATGCCACTTTTATCATATATTAACTTTCATATGCACGTGGGTCTGTTTCTGAATTTTCTATTCTATTCCATGGTCTATTTGTCTATTCATACATCAGCACCAAACTGGGGGTTCATAGTATGTTTTAATATATGGTAGGGCTAGTCACCTCCCCCTTGTAGTTTTGTTTTTCGGCGATTTCTGGGATATTCTTGCATATTTCTCTTTTCATATAAACTTTAGTACCAACTTGTTTAATTTGTCTATAAAATAACTTGCTGATATTTTTAATTGAGATTGTACTAAATTCATACATTAACATGGAATCTATTGTCATCTATTTAATGTTAATTTATCCAATCTGAGAATAGAATGTGTCTTTGTGTTTGATCAAATCTACTTCTGTGTCCTTTAGGAAAGTTTTCAAATCCTATTGATAAATTTTGTACTTTTCTTGTTAAATGTATGACAAAATATTTAATCTATATTGATATACATGTGGTTTTCTTTACCAATATGTCCTCTACTGCTTACTTTTTTGTGTATATGAAGGTCATTGATTTTTGTAAGTTAATATGTGTCTCGTTGATATCTCTTGTCTTATGTTCAATAGTAGCAGAGGTAAAGAGTTAACACAGCAGGCCTAAAACTGCCATTTTTAGAAAGGTCTGCTTGCCAAGTTGGTCTTTGACTGGCATCTGGGAACTTAGATTTCAGGAATACTCCCATGATTCCCTAACTGCTAAGCGTTGTTTACTGTGCCTAGGCTGTTTATGCAAACATTTGGTTTATGCTATATATTTGTTTGCTTTCTGAGAATCTGGAAGTTTTGTATGTGCTAGGCAAAGGGTGTCCATGTGATCAGTCACCAATAAAAGCCTGAGTCTGTAATGTGCTTCTCTGGAAGAAATATCATACACATGTTGCTACATTTTTATTGCCGGGGAAAGAACATGTGCTGTGTGACTCCTCCTGGGAGGAAGAGAGCATGGGGAAGTCTCACATGGATGCTCACCCACATGGACTCCACTCGTCTTTTCCTCTTCTAATCTTGCTGTGTGTCTTTGCTCCACTGTTGTAATGAATGTTAGTCAAGTGTACAACTACATGCTGAGTGACATGAATAATTATAGCAAGTCTCCAAATGTGGATGTGGTTTTGGAGACCTCTGATACACTGATCTTAGTGAAAATGCCTCTAGTGTATCCCTGAGAAACAAGATACCGGCTTAAAGATTAGGTATGTATATCTTTTATCACATTAAGAAAATATTCTTCAATTCCTATTTTCTTGAGTGTTTTAATACATTGACTGTCACACTAGAAAAAAAAATTTTTTCCTTGGAGCCACGCTGTTTTATTACATGGAGACTTTACAATCCTTTATAATTTAATGAAAAAATTTGTTATTTTTTATTGTTTTCTGTATGTGACTTATATGCTCCCAAGGTAAAGAGATGTGTCAGTTATATATGCTTCAGAAGGGCCCAGGCTCAAAACTAGCATGAGTTAAATACAACTCACATGGCAGTTAATGTGTTAATCATGGGTGAGTGTTGAATTTTGTCAGATATTTTTTTCCCCAGCTTTTATGAAGATAATCATATTTTTTCTCTTAAATCAATTTACAGAGTGTATGATATCAGTGAATTTCCTAATATTGAACCAACGTTGAATTCTAGAATAAATTATCCTTGGTCATGATATATTATTTTCTTAATATAGAGTAGCTTCTGTTTGCTAATATTTCATTTAGTATTTTGTATTGATATTTATGACTAATAGTGTTCTGTAGTACTCTCTCTCTCTTTTTAAAAAATATTCTACCTGGTTTAAGTATCAGTGTTATAATTTCTTTGTAAAAGGAGTTAGGAAAATTTGCCTTGTTTTTAATAATCTGGGATAATTTATAAAGCATTGGGACTATTTGGTCGTTGAAGGTTTGGTACAATTTCCAGTTTGTGCTGGAGTACCCCCAGGGGAGATGAACTGTTGACAGTAGAAGGGACTTCAAACTCACATTTACCAAGCGCCAATGATCAGTGATGGGCTATGCCAGGTGTTTCATGTGTTGGCCCTTGTCTCTGATCCACCTCTGGCCCACCCACTGAGTTGGCCCTGGTAGGACTGAGCTCCACCTTCTTATTCTCTGGGACTTGAGGTTCATAGCCTTAGTACCACCCATCTTGCCCCATCTTCCCCGCACTGATCTTCACAGCAGAGCTCCCGGTTTCTGGGTGGGGATGTATCCCGGACTCTCACTCCGCAGTTCCTCCATCTTTCAAAGCACATCTTTGGCATCCCTTCTGGTTTCCAAGCTCTTATATCCGAGTAAGGTTGAGGGGTCCCTCCTCTCTGCCACCATGGCTTCCAGCCAACAGCACTGCTCCTGTCTTTGACTTCCCAGGTGTCTCCCTGCTGGATGGCAGGGTCTCTGCCTCTTCCACCTGCATCTGCAGCTGTGGACCCTGCACTTGGTCTCTTATGGGCTCAGTCCAGGTGGATATTGAAGGAGTGAACGTAGGAATCTGCATGAAACCCTATGAACTTGTGTCACTTTGTGTCACTTGAGTAGAACAGTTTCTCCACAAAGGCTCAGAGTCTAAAGGAAATTGGAACCTGAGCTATGACTTTGATTCACACTAAATCTGAGTAAAGGGAAAAGTAAGAGTTTAAATATATCTGAATGCATCTTGTTAAATCTAGTGTTTTCTTGACAAATAGCCAGCAAACTGCATTCATCTTTTAAAAATTCTCCTCATTAAAGGCTGAGACCAATTCCTTGGATTTGGAAGAGTGTCAATGCTCCATGTTATTCTAGTGGAAAAAAAGTGGTTTACTGTCACATGAAATATTCATTTAAAAATTCTTGTAGAATGACAAGATACATTCTTGTATGTAAAAAATGCTCTGCAAATATTAAAAATTAATTCCTGAGTATGAGAGAGTCAGCCCAGGTACTGCAAGTGCAAATAGTTTTTTACGGACTTCTAAAATCAGGATCTGGTCTTCCATTCCTCTGAGCCATCACAAGGGATCTAAGGCTCGCTCGCCATCCCTACCAGGACACACTGAACCACCTCCTAGAGGGGTGAGGGCGGGAAGTGGGTGGGAGGGCAGTGCCACCAAGCTCTTGGGGGAGGCCCCAGATCTTTCAGGAGTTCTCCCCTCAGTAATATTAATAGAAAGTGCCTCCTAATGAGTGGATGGGGGTTGGAAATTACTTAAATCTTCATTTCAATGTCCCCGTCGACACTTTCTGAGCCAGGCTCTTTCATTAGTGGGATGTGCGCATAAAGGGGCCTGTACAAGAGGAAATCCCTTAATCCCAGAGCCTTTACCCAGGGCGTGGGAGAGGGGAGCTAACAGTGCCAGGAGAGGAGGGAAGCAGGTGGCTCCACGAAGGCACTCTAGTTGCCAGCTTGGGGTTTCAGAGCTTAAGACAATAGCTGTGTGGTCCTTTGTACCAGTAGTGAAAAACAGGATGATTACTGAAGGCTGGGGTTTATGCAGAAGTCTGCTTTGCAGGTTAACAGTACCAGCAACACAAAGGCAGGGGTTATTCTGCACCCTGACCACCGCTCCTCTTCTGGCTCACAGCAGTTGCAGCTCTCTCGGCCTTCTCTCAGGGGAGTGGAGCGGTCCTCTCTTCCTGCCCCTCACCTTCCTTCCTTGCTGGGAAGCCACTGAGGCCCTCCTGTCCTATGGCCTTACTGTGGGTAGGGTTGGGGGTGTGGCCCTCAGAGTTCCTAAAGATGGTCAAGGTCTGGGTGTATAATGGCAGCTCCACCACTGTGAGCAGGTGTCCCAGCCAGGAGCCTCTGGATTCCTCTAGTGCCAGGGCTGGGTTCTGGATGCTTAATCAACAGAGACACAGAGGGAAAACAGGTGCTGCGGGAGGTCACACCCGGGACCCCCCAGCTCCCTGCAGCCCTGGCCAGACAGGGGCCTCCAGGCACACTGTATTTGCCAGGTGGATGGCAGCCTGTCCTGGGATGGCTGTCTCCTGTCCTTCCCCTCTGCCATCACTGGTGGCATCCCCAACTCCAGGTCCCCTCTTGGGCTCACCTGTACTGACTGAGCTCTTTCAGAGCTCGGGCCACTTGGGGTGGTGTCTGGATGGCTGCTGGTCATCCTGGGGACATAGATCCCCATCTGGGTTGTGGCCTTTGCTACAGGTAGAAGAGCAAACTATAAGCATTTGCAGATGGCCACACATACAGCTTCTGCTGCCTTCTGGAAGAAATAAAGGGAAGGAATACCAGGATAAAATAGTAAGGTGGTGGGAAGTACTGATCATATCCTTAGAAAAATTTGTTTTAAATTAAACACATTCTTAAAAAGAAGCAACAATGTCTCTGGGGACAAGGGAATCATTATACTTGTTGAGTAGACTCACTTGTTACTAAAGGGCAGAAGCCCTTGGGAGTCCAGTGGGTGGCTGCTAACTCCAGCACACCTGGATCAAGGGTTCAGAGGATGTTGTCAGGACTGTGGCACTTCCCACCTTCCCTTCAACACCTGGCTCTGCTCAGCTTTATTTCCAGACAGTCTCTTTCCAAGGTAGTGTGGAGGAATTCAGCCCACAGTCTGGGTTACACACCTACCGGGTGGGAGGAGGTGGCTCGGGCACACAGCTCACAGGGAGTGAGGAAGGCCAACTTCCAAAGGGAGAAGACCAGCCTCTTCTGGAAAATGCGTGTGCATATGTGTCGGCTTGACCTGGTGGAAAGCACTGTGCCTAGAAACATTCTGACTCTATTGCTCCACATGCGCCCTGGGGGCCCAGGTCCACTCTACTGCCCAGTTGAGGCCCTGCCCACAGGACGCTGGCTCTTCCCATTGACGAGATGCTGTTGCCCACCTTCAGGTACAGAGTCACTTCCCCAGGGTCTTTCCTCAATCACCAAAGTCTCCCTGTTTCCTTGGTGGTGTTTAACCCTTGCTACTGTTTGTGTGAGGTGTGACTCCCCAAAGGAGGACAGCAAATGCCAGGAGAGTGCCCCTGTGTGCCCTGGGAACCCAGAACGCCATGTGCACTCAGGAAGCGTTTGAGGAATGAACAGTTTACCCTAAGCTTGGCGATGTCCTCTGTTCACAGGCTTTTCTTGTGTTTCTTTTTAAATTTACTGAAACAACCTAAGAACTAGATTTCTCAAAATCCAGCAGTTTATACTTCAATTTGGGAAAAAGAAAAGCATTCAAAAATAAATTTAATTAGTCAATCTATAATTATGGTACAAATAAGTTCCACTGAAATGTAAGGTTCTAAGCATAATTTGTTGAGTAAATCAAAGCATCAATACACTTTAATGTTCCTAAAATTATGAAATCATCTAAGTTTCATAAAATGGAAGCATTTCATATATTTTAATTTTCCCCAGAAGTCCCTCTTTGTTAAAAAATAGAAAAAAAAAACCCCCAATTTTTCCTTCATGACTTCTAAATTTGCCAATATTCTATGCCTGGAAGAAATCAGTGGGTTCCTCGTGCTTTCCATACCACAGTTCTGCAGCCTGTGTAGCCTGGATGGTGCTCAGTCTCACATAATCCGAGACCTTCTGTTGGAGGGAACATTAGAAATTATTTAATCAAATCCTTTCATTTTATGAATAAAACCCAGAGGTCAGACAGGTTGAGTAGCGCTCCCAGGGACCCCACCACTCACAGTGGCTCTGAGTGGGCAGCTCCAGACAGCCCTGGCTCATTGGGCACAACTTGCTGAAATTCTTGTCCCCAGCCCTGTGAGAGTGCTCTTGACAATTCAGCTGGACAGGGCCCCAGTGGATTAAACAGTTGTGTCCTGCCACCCCTCCAGGTCTTACATCCAGGATTCATGTGACCACTTAGCAAGGCCCTGCAACACCATCTGCAGCTTCTCTCCACTGGTTATTTAGCAGGGCAGTGCAGCTCTCCTGGTACTGAACCCAGGTCAGCCTCAGCCAGGAGGCACCAGCCCTGTGGTGGTGGGGAATCATGGGCTCCCCTTCCCCCATCAGCCTCCCGACTCTAATGTGCTGTCTCATCTGGCAGCTGTGATATTGACCTTGGTCTGAGGGTGGTGTCCGACATGTCCTTCTACTCCCTGCTTTCCATGGGTCTTCCTCTTCCTTCTCTTGCCCAAATGCCAATGTTGGATTCCTTCTGTCCAAATGATGCCGAGGCAGCAGCTTCCTTTGCTACATTGACGGGCAAGGTTTGTTTCTCCTTAGCCTCCTACGCTCTTGCATGGCACCAACAGTAGAGGGGTTTGCCATCGTCCCAGGATTGAAAGCTTGGAGCTAAGTTCTAGTGAACCTACGAAAGGGCTTTGTCTTGAAAGGCCCAAGTCCTACAAGGCTATGGTTATTGGTTCTGTTAGCAAGACACATGCGTGTCATTCATGAACTTCACCTGTTAGGGTTTCTCCACCAAATAAGTGGTAGGAGTTTTGAAATTTACTTACTTAGACTTGTATTAATTTTCTTTCCTCTATTAGTGATTTCTGTATATTCTCAACTATGGAGTTTCAAATAGAATTTAAGTGCAATTAAAATTTGGCATTAGACATTGTTGACAGATTATTAAGCAACATAGATGGCAAATTTATGCTCTGTTTTCTTTTGCATCTTGTTAAATTATGAGATACTTATATGGGCAGTGAACCATTTTTATATTATTTTAAGATTATTGCCATTACAAATGATGCAAAATAAAGAACACAACTTTTAAAACCTGCTGAGATGATTACCTGATAGTTTGGGTATCCAGGTTTTCACTCCAGTTTGTTTTTTTTGTCTCATTATTAATATTTATGTGCAATTTCACACGTTGCTCTCAGAGTATCATGCGTGTGGCATGTTAAAATCACAGCAAAACAAGACAGAAGCTTTCTGATTGCTTCATCTCCCTGTTGTGTTTTGTTCTCTCTGAGAGGCACCTTAGCCAGGGCCTTTAGTGTTGAAAACACTCAGGAGTTTACATTTTTTTAAATTTCAGAATTTTAACTTAAACAGAAAGAATGCTACTCACACTGATTAACATTAGAAAATTCAGATAAGCAAAAAGGAAAAAAATCCATGAATTAGCCACCATTGATAGCCATCACCAACATTTTGATATGTAGCCTTCTCATTTTGTGTATATGTGTTCAGTTTTTAAAACAAAATTGGAATCATATTATATATATATGCTTTTATAATTGAAATTGTTTTCTAATCATAGTATACGTATTCTTTAATAACGTGCTTTAGAATTTTTTTCCATATAAATGTTTTTGCCATAAAAATGTACCTCTTTCTTTAACACTATGTTCCTTTTACATGGTTTTTATTTACTGTTGGGGTGACCCAAACCTTCATTCCCATGGAGCCTGAGACCCTGGTGTTGTTTCTGTACTGGAGCACCAAGGTGTCCATAAGCTAGAACGACTAGAATGGAAGGAGGCACACTGACAAGTGCCCCAGCTCTTGGAGTGTTCTCCTTGCCCACATGAGGGAGCAGCCAGCCAGTTCCCTCTGATAATTTAGATTAGTCATCCTGCACAGTAGAGGGACTCCTCTTGTCTGTTTGATGGTTACAAGGCATGAGGAGCCCCAAATGGCCAGGTGGGCACTCTTCAATTCCAACATAACAGCCCCTTCACTGAGCTATTAGTTGTGTTTCCTTGGGTATTAGGACCAGCAAATCCACTGAACTCAAGATTGTAGACAGGGAGCAAAACATCCTTAAGTGGGTTACTGGGTGTAGTAGTGAGGGTGCCGTTCCTGTCCCTTCTCCTTGGTTCCCACATCTGTGCTTTCCAATGGGCTGTGCGAGAAATAGTGACATTGGTTGGTCATCTGTTTACGCATGTACTGCATGCTGTAGGATGGCACCCCAACTATGCAGAGTTTGGATCACAGCAGATAGTGCAGCTAAACCTCAGTAGGCCACTGTTCCGTCAAGTCAGCTACTTCTGGGTAATGGAGCATGATATGACCAGTGAATTCTGGTCTTACACACTCCCTTCACAGTCAAAGGAATTGGGTGGGAAACCAAGGATTGGAAAAGCAATTCTGTAAGTCACTGAATGATGGGCTGGATGAAGCCTTGTGGGAAGGGAAGGAAGGTCCTTATCTGTAACATGTACTTATTTCTAACATAATCACAAAGAGCCTTTGTAATTGGACTGTGTCCACCCCTATTGGCCAGGATAATTTCCCCTTCTCCAGGTTGCTCACTTAGTCACTTCAGCAGAGTCCCTGTTGCCACAGGCATTAGTTTGCTATTGCTGCTCAAATTATTAAATACCACAAATTTAGTGGCTTAAAGCAACCCAGATTTATTCTATTACAGTTCTGGAGGTCAGAAGTCTAAACTCAAGCTGTTGGCAGGGATGCATTACTTCTGGCTTCAGAAGAAAACAATATGATTTTTCTTTTTTAGCCTATTGATATGGTAAATTACACTGATTTTCAAATATTGAGCTAGCCTTGCACACCTGAAATAAATCCCACTTGGTTATGGTTTATAATTCTTTTCACACATTCATGAATTCGGTTTGCTAACATTTTGTCAGGGACTTTTGTGTCTAAGTTCATGAGATATATTGATCTGTGGTTGTTTATTTATACTAGCTTTGTCTGATTTTGGCTTTATAAAATGAGTTGGGAAACATTCCTTCCTCTTTTATTTTCTGGAAAAGATTATATAGAATTGGTGTTAATTCTACTTTACATGTTTATTAGAATTCTCTGGTGAAACCATCTGAGCCTGGAAATTTATTTTTTGAGAGGAACTTTTAAATTAAGAGTTCACCTTCTTTAATGGCTAAAGTGCTATTCAGATTATCTATTTGATCTAAGTTGTGATACTTTGTATTTTTTGAAGATTGGCCCATTTCTTCTTAGTTGTCAAATTTTTGTGTAAAGCTATTGATAATATTCCCTTATTATCTTTTTATTGTCTATAATATATGTAGTAAAGTTTCATATTTCACCCTTGATATTTGTTTTCAAGTCTTTTACAATTTTTGTTAGTTTTGTTAGAAGTTTATCAGTTTTATTGATTCTCCTTAAAGAAATAGCTTTTATTCCTCATTAATTTTTCCTTATTATTTCTGTATTTTAATTCTATTAATTTCTGCTATGATCTTCATTATTTCTTTCATTTGGCTTGCTTTTGGTGTATTTTATTCTTTATTTTGCTATTTTTTTGTTTGTTTAGGAAGATAGGAAGTTAGTTTATTAGTTGAGATTTCCCCTTTTCTGATGTTAGCATTTAGTGCTATAAAATTTTCTCTTAGTTCTGCTTCAGTTGCATATTATATATTTTGATATGTTGTATTTTCATTAATATTCAGTTCTATATATTTTAAAATTTACTTTGAGACTTCTTTGTTGACCCATAGATTATTTGTTGTTTGGTCTCCACGTGTTAGAGATTTTTCTATTGTCTTTCTGTTATTTACTTCTAGTTTTATTTCATTACAGTTGGATGGTTTCAATTGTTCATTTGTTGAGGTTTTTTTTATGACTCAGAATATGATCTATTTTGGTATCGACAGGGTCTTGGAACCAACCTAACACAAATACTGAATGTTTTTATTTTCTGTTTGTTTCCTTTGTTTCTAGTACCTATGTTTCTCTTTTCTTGACTTCCTGTGTGTTAAAATATGCATATGTGGCATGAGAGTTTATTTACCACCTCAGTAAAATATGGAAATCTCACTTCTATTGAGATTCCTTTGCCTTCTCTTGAGTATGAGATAGGATTACAATTTTTGTTTCAATCATCAAATATGATTTATAAAACTCATGAGGAAAGGAATAGTGTATTGTATGTACACATATTTCTGCTCTTTCTGTTGTTCTTTTACCTTCATGATGCTCCAAAATTATTATTTATAATTTTATGTTGAAAGAACTTCTTTTAGCCAATCTTTAAGGGTAGGTCTGCTAGTAACAAATTTTTTAATTTTCCTTCAATTGAGAATATCTTTATTTCCTCTTCTCTCCTAAAAGATAATTTCACTGGATATAGAATGTATGGTTGACTTTTTTTTTCCTTTCAGCACTTAAAAAATGATGTACCATTTTCTTCCATTCCTCATAGTTTCAGATAAGAAATTTTCTGTCGTTTGAATTTGTAATACATAGGTAATTACATAGGTAATACATAGTAGGTAATACATATAGTACTCATTGTACTCTCTTGCTGCTTTCAAAAAAAATTTTTTTGTCTTTATTTTTTGGAAGCTTATAATTTGTTTTGATGTGTATTTCTTTGGGTTTATCCTGTTACCATGTTCCCATGGTTTGCTCAGCTTGTTGACTCTGTAGGTTTGTGTCTTTTGCCAAATTTGGGAAAATTTAAGCCTTTACTCCTTAAAGTACTTTTTCAACTTCACTCTAATTCTCTTCTCCTAAAACTTCAATGATGTGTATATTAGATCTTTTTCTTAATGGTCCCATGGCTCCCTGAGGCTCTATTTCCCCCCTTTTAAAAAATCAATTTTCTGTTTATTGTTTAAATTGGGTGAATACAATTGATCTTTCCTCAAGTTCACTGATTCTTTGTTCTATTATCTCTGTGCTACTATTGAGTGCATATCAAGAGATTTTTAGAAATTTCTGTTATTGTATTTTTTATTTCTCTAATTTCCATTTGGTTCTTTTTTTTATATAACTTCTATTTCTTCACTTTCTATTGGCTTGTTTCAAGAGAATTTCATAACTGATGTTGCGACATTTCTATGATGGCTGCTTCAAAATCTGTTTTAGATAATCCAACATCGGATTCATCTCAGCATTGGCATCAGTTGTGATTTTCTTGGTTTCTGATATGACAGGTGACTTATCTATTATTTTAGGAGACACTGAGTCATACTTAAATCCTGTCTTTCAGCAGGCAGTCACTCTGTTTAAGTTTAGCATGCAGGTTATGGATTACTTCTGTGGTTCAAGCGAAGGTTTAGTTTTCAGACACTTGCAGTGCTACTTTGGTCTATTTGGTTTCTCTGATACTGCTGGGTGCTCCTTGAGTGGGCAGAAGGGATTTTCCCAGGCTGGACTTCCCAGATTTCTCTTCATGTGGGAAGGAGAGGCTCAAGTCTGCAGAAATGAAGAGGTTTCCATGGCTGAGTGTTTGTTGTGATGGGATCCCCCTTCCTGTGGGGGCCTCAGAACACTTTCTGAGCCATGTGCTGTGGTACAATACCCCTACCAGTGCCCTGCAACTGCCCTGGGGGTCTCTTGGCAAGGGAAGGAGGTCTTAGGGCTGCTGTCAGATGCCTGAGACACCAGGTGTGTGTTGTGGTGGGGTCTGTCTTCAGGCTCTGTCTGCTCACCGGGTATCTCTCTGCAGGGAGGAGAGTGCCTTCCATGGCCACCTTTGTTGGCAGGTCTCCTATTACCTTCCTTGCCAGGGGGCCATGACCCCCTTGTGTTGTTCTATCCAGGGGAGGAACAAGTCCACCTAGCTGCCTTCTCTTGCTATATTGGGGGCAGGTTGGATAGGAATTACTGCTTCGGTATTTCCTGACCTGCACCTGTGCTGCTCCTACCGTCCTGGGGCCCCAAACAAATTTGCTCTCCTTTCACCACCTTTCAGAATTCTCTTTTAGTTGCCTCTTGCTTTATTGCCAGGGTTTATAGTTATGTGTGACAGGAAGAACAGGGAAAAAGGGGTCTATGCCATTTTATCTGGACTAGAAGTCCCCTGAAATTGCCCATTCACTTATTTTAATCTCTGTCACTTTGTTTTTAGTTCATTTCTAGTAAAGGACATATAATTGGATCTAAATTTAAAACATTCTTTGTTATATTTCTTTGAAACTTTTTCTTCCCATGTACTGATGTAGTATATTGTTAAAATTTCTCTGCATCTCTTTTTCCAGTGTTTTGAAGTTATAGATAATAGTTGTCTCTTACCTGTTAGCTTAAAAATTTTACAAAAATATATTTAAACCTATCTTTGTCTATAGATCCTAAGAATCAAACGAGAGTTGTCAGTTGTTTTAGGGTTCTGCTAGAGATTAAGTAGATTTATGGATGTCTTAGCAGGCTTTGGTTTGAGAATCTTGAATGAGATACTGCTTTCTCTTTTGCTCTGTAATATTGAAAAGTTAAACCTGAAATGCCACTTGGATCTTTTTTTTTTTCTCTTTTTTTGAGACAGAGTCTCACTCTGTTACCTGGACTAGAGTGCTGTGGCATCAGCCTAGCTCACAGCAACCTCAAACTCCTGGGCTCAAGTGATCCTCCTGCCTCAGCCTCCCGAGTAGCTGGGACTACAGGTGTGCGCCACCATGCCTGGCTAATTTTTTCTGTATATTTTTAGTTGTCCAGCTAATTTCTTTCTATTTTTAGTAGGGATGGGGTCTTTCTTTTGCTCAGGCTGGTCTCGAATTCCTGAGCTCAAACAATCCACCCGCCTTGGCCTCCCAGAGTGCTAGGATTACAGGCGTGAGCCACAAGCCCAGCCACTTGGATGTTTTTGAGAAAACTTTTAAACAGCGTATTTCTTTCTGTACTGCTGCAAACAGCACTTATTTTCTTAGCATCTCTGGCAAGAACAATAGCATTTGTTGCTTTTGACAGCAGCATGTTGTCCCTGTTGCATTTGGAATAAAATCCAGAGCCTCAACCACAGCTTGTACAGCCACGAATGACCTGGCTGCAGCTGCCGCTTATGCATTATTTTCAGCCACATGTTCCCTTGCTCACAGGACCCCAGCCACAATGTACTTCTTACTAGGTGAATGTGCATTTGTACCTGTCTCGTCTACCTGGGATGCTCTTCTCAACCATGCTGGCAGCTGGTTCAGACCTCCAAGTGTCTGCTCCAATATCCACCCTCAAGGAAACCTCCCTTGGCCCTGTGGAAAGAGCTCTCCTCATCACTACTAGTTCCTTACTCTGCTTTCCTTTCCTTCCAGCAGATTATAATCTATTATGCATGGTAATAATGCTATAATGTACAAGTGTGTATATGTGAATATGTGTGTGTATATGTGTGTGCATTTGCATATGTATGATTATATAACTTGCTTTTTGCGTGTCTCCTTTCACCAGAATATAAGTTCCAGGAGATTAGCAAACATGTCTCTCTTGGTCACTGTTGAATCTCCAGTTCTCATAACAGTGCCTGCCACATAGTAAGCACTCAATAAATATTTGTCAAGTAAATAAAGAAATGAATGAGACTGACCAATATGCGATGTTGGCTCAGGAGGATTGCACATTTATGAAATACTTATGTTTATAAATCAAACTGTTTCCAGAGGTATGACCATCATTCATAATAATTTTCACAGATTTTGTGTGGAGAGTGGTTCTCAGATGGATTCATCTAAGAAGGCTTCTTGTGAGGATATATTTATCAGAATCTTAAGCTGAAAAGAAAGAAAAATATAATTTCGTTATTTCTCTGCCGTGTAGAAAACTGTGGCGATTTCTTGGTTCCTAAGTGATGGATTCTCCATACCGGCATGTTCATGCTTTATGTTCATTTCCTCCTTTGGGTGTCCAGGAAGTGTGGAAAGGCGTCCCATGGGTCTGGATTTATATGTGTCTCTGCCAATGGGGCATCTTTAGCTGTACCAAGGCTCTGTCCTCGAAAGAAATAATAGTGCTAATAATAGGCAGGACAAACCTCTAATTTATAGGTCGAATGTAACAATTCCATGTTGCTAGTTACTAATTCATGCCAAATTCCAAACCAGGCTTCTCTGCAGCCTTCCAATTGCTCCTTGGCTATCCATCATTTTCTTGTGTATAAGTTACTCTTTGGTATTAGTTGTTTTTACTCATAAACCCTAGGGCTTATAACATAAAAGACGTATGGGTTTTATATTCTCAACTGTCTTGGAAATGTTAAGGTCTGAGAATTAACACAATGTGAAGAAGTGAAAGAAAGTTCATTCACTGTAAAAATTAATTGCAGGGAGTGCCGTTAAAGAGCACAGTTGCCTGTGTGTGCTTTGCCCTGAAGGGCAGAGAGCGAGCACCCATAAGTTCAGTTTATGAGTTCAGAAACACCAATGGCTCATTCCTCTTGCCTTTGGGGAAAAAACAGCAAATGTAGAAACTGCTCCCTTAAAAAAATAAAACTAAACAAATGAAAACACAGAAACAAAACAAAACAAAAAACACTATCCAAGAAAACCCCGACAAAAATAAATTTTGTTTTATTCCTTTATTTATTTATTTTTGAGACAGAGTCTCACTGTGTTGCCTGGGCTAGAGTGCTGTAGCGTCAGCCACGGCTCACGGCAACCTCAAACTCCTGGGCTCAAGCAATCCTTCTGCCTCAGCCTCCCGAGTAGCAGGGACTACAGGCATGCACCACCATGCCCGGCTAATTTTTTTCTATATATATTTAGTTGGCCAATTAATTTGTTTCTATTATTAGTAGAGACGGGGTCTCGCTCTTGCTCAGGCTGGTTTCGAACTCCTGACCTTGAGCAAT
>CAUYMX010084483.1:0-21256 GCA_963573855.1 Lepilemur septentrionalis | reverse complement strand
GTAGTCCCAGCTACTCGGGAGGCTGAGGCAGAAGGATTGCTTGAGCCCAGGAGTTTGAGGTTGCTGTGAGCTAGGCTGATGCCACGGCACTCTACAGCCTGGGCAACAGAGTGAGACTCTGTCTCAAAAAAAAAAAAAAAGCAGAAATATTTAAAAACCTCTATACAGGTGCAGGATATTATGAGCTTTATGGTGGGATATATAGGAATAATGAACAGTAATGATTTTATAAGTTTGAGTCATCAACTTTGTTTTTTTGCAAAGATGCAGCGACTTGGGTTTTTACCCACCTGCGATTAAAGTAAGTTTCGCAATGTTGATATATATATATATATATATGTATGCATATATGTTTTTTACCTTGCTGACTTGATATTTACAAAGCAAATAAGGGGTTAAAGGTTAAATGCCAAGGGTATTAAAAATAAACATCTCAGCCTTATGAGCACATTCTGTAATAATGGTAAACAAATTATGTTTTGAATTTCAACTTCAGAATTTATTTTGGCAGAGACGAAAGGTTTTTGGGTATCCTAGCAAAGTATTTTTTTTTTGCATATCTTTATGACAGTCACACTTGAGAGAGAGAGAGTAGAACTATAAGAGCCATCCCTAAAATAATGGGATTGGCTTTGACAAGCCATAGAACTTTTTTTTTTTTTTTTTTTGAGACAAGGCCTTGCTCTGTTGCCTGGGCTAGAGTGCAGTGGCGTCTTCACAGCTCACTGTAACCTCAAACTCCTGAGCTCAAGCAATCCTCCTACCTCAGCTTCCTGAGCAGCTGGGACTACACGTGTGCACAAGCACACCTGACTAATTTGAAAATCTTTTGGAGAGAGAGGGTCTCTGTTTGTTGCCCGAGCTGGTCTCAAACTCCTGGCCTCAAGTAATTCTCCTGCTTCTGCCTCCCAAAGTGCTAGGAATGCAGGCATGAGCCACCATGCCTGGCCTCATAGAACTCAAACTATACTTTTGAGTACAGTTGGCCTCTCTTTTGAGTTGCCACCATGAGAAGAAGGTCATTGCCATTGTTCAAAGCACTTTTGAATAGTCATTTGTGAGATACTTAAGAAAGTCTATTTTTTTACTTCCTTTATGACTTAAAATGTTACCACCCAGCCTAATCACCCATCTTACTCACCAGACTTTGCACCAGGTCCTTCTCAGCTGCTTCCAGAACTTACATTCAAAGGAGGAAAAATTAGTCCTGCTGAGGATATGTAATATCATATAGAGCAAGCTGTGGTGGTCAAAGAATAGGTCCCTCTTTCCAGGAATAAGTATAAGAACTGCCCTGAAGGGGGGCCATACTCTAATTGGGTCTTTTGAATTCTGATGTGTTTGTTAAAAATTTTTTCACAGCACTTTATAATCATTTGCTACACTGTAGAAAGTAAAACATATGCTACATTGTAGAAAGGCCAGAAGTGAGCCTAAGAATTGTATAGTCAGTCCTTTTGCTTGACTTCACACAGAGGTCTAAAGAGGTTAAACAACTTCTGAAGTCTCATAACTAGTTTTTGGCCACGCTGGTGCCAGAATCCAAGTGTTCTGATCCCAGTCTAATAAGGTTCTTCCCACTAAATCGTAGTGGATTAGAGTCTATTTCTTTGAGAGTCTAGACATGACCACGTAGTTTTTTTTCTGGAACCCTTCAAGAAAGCCTGCTTGAAGATGGAAGGTCATTTATTTTTGCTTCGTTACTGTGTCAACTTTAAGAGATTATAAGAAATAAATTTAGATGAATTCATCCATAATACCACTATACCCGAACACAGTAATTATTTTTATGTCTTTAGGCTTCCTTCCAATCTACTCAAACACACATTGTTTTTATGTAGTTGTAATTGTGGGGCAAATACACAGTCAGTGCTCCATATTTTTCTACTTGTTTTTATAAATCCTTTTCTTTGGTAAGCATATTTATTATATTTTGGTGGCAGTATAATATATATATGTGTATATATATGTATATTTTTTTGAGACAGAGTCTCACTCTGTTGCCTGGGCTAGAGTGCAATGGCATCGTCATAGCTCACTGCAACCTCAAACTCCTGGGCTCTAGCAATCCTCCTGCCTCAGCCTCCTGAGCAGCTGAAACTATAGGCTCACACCAAGATACCTGGCTAATTTTTCTATTTTTGGTAGAGATGGAGTCTCACTCTTGCTCAGGTTGGTCTCGAACTCCTGAGCTCAAGCAGTCCTCCCAAAGTGCTTCCCAAAGTGCCAGGATTACAGGCATGAGCCACCATGCCTGTCCAAGTATAATATTAATGCCATGTAGCCTGATTGCCCAGACTGAGTCATGACTGTATGGAGACCTCCTCCAGAAGTGTGTACAGGGAAGAGTTCCTCCTTGTACCCACTAGAACTGCTGTCATCACCAGCAATGGGCAGCTTAGCCTTCTGTGGCTCCTGAGATGTGGAGGCCCTCTTTGGTGTACAGCTGGAGCAGGACACACTTGGGGTACACACTCCACACTCCCAGGTTCTAGCCCAAAGTTGCCTACTGTTGGTATTCCTCCAGGAATCTGGTGTTGGCACTCTGTGATGCCAGTGGGTGCTTAGGGCTCTGAGTCCAACTTGGCAAGTATGAGTGGTCCTACCGGAGAAGTGGAGTAGTTGGAGATGGAGACATTTGAACAATGGAGAGCAGAGGAGGTTAGCATACATGCTTGGTACATAGGAATCCTTACCAAATACATTACCAACTGCTGGGAAATCAAAGATGAATTAAGCACTGCCTGCGCTTATAAGAAGTTCACTGGCTAGTGGAGAAATAACAAAGGGCTTCTCTATGCACTATTTCATTTCATTCTAGCACCGATGATGATTTTCGTTGTTATTTCACAGGTAAGAAAATCAAAGTGTAGCAAGGGAAAGGGAATTATTCAGAGCCACACAATTCATATGTAACTAATCAGATCTGCTAAATCCATGGTCTTTTAAAAGCAATTGAATAAATATTTCTAAATTTGACAATTCTGAGTCCAAGTATCTATATAACATTTCATCATTTCACATACTCCTGAGGTAAGGCAAGACAGATAAAAAAATCACCTATTTGGTTGATTTTACTCAATAACACTAGGGTGGGATAATTTAGACTTAAGAACATGGTCTGTTATGAGTAGTAGGCGTCTGGGTTTTAATTTCCTTGTTTTGGGACTTTGCCATAGAGACTAGATGTCACACTGGGGAGCAAGCATAAAACTAAAAGAAAGTCATATTAGAAAGCTCTGTAGCCCAAATTAGGTTTAAAAAAAGATAGAAAATAAGGGAAATGAGATAACCACCAGAGATCTAGCTGTTTAATTCTTATAAACATTACAGAAAATAACAACAAAAAAATTAGGATTCCATATTATTAGTCTCTTAGAAATTTCTTTGGTGTGAGCAGCATTTGATGTTGACAGCAATTTAGGCTAACATTGCTTGGTAATAGAATGTTTTCTATTCTATTGCAAAATAATATTCAAAATAATGGAATTATCTGATTCAGTAGCATTATCTGATTTTAAGGAATTTTCAATGAAAAAAATAAGGCTGTTTTTAGTATCCTAGGTAGATGCAGACCTTTGTTGCAGGACATTTTGGATTTGAATACAGAAGCATCTAATAAGTGATTTTAAGAGTGTAAGGACAGCTTCCTTGAAGGCTTGGGAATGCTCTAATGAAGAAATGTATCTGCCAAACTGTGGCAATTCCCCCTCAGATTATGAAACAAAGATTCCTAATATTTGGTTGGAGGGGTGGTGTTCTGAGGCCCTCTGAGAGTGTGTTGGAAGCAACTGATCTGTTCCCCAACAGCATTTGTAATAGCACTAAAAACAAACAAACAAACAAAACCCAAAAAACAAAACACAAACAATTTAAGTGTCCATTAGTAAAGAAATACATGTGGCTTACATGTCATATAAGACTATGGTATCAATATGGTTGGGTGTCACAAAGGTAGTGTTTGGTGAAGAAGCAAATTATAGAAAGATGCATATATGAAACCATTTAGGAAAAATTTCAGGCTGGGCACAGTGGTTCATACCTGTAATCTCAGTGCTTTGGGAAGCAGAGGCAGGAGGATCCCGTGAGTCGAGGAGTTTGAGACCAGCCTGGACAATATAGTGAGACACTGTCTCTATACAAAAACTAAGAAAAATTAGCCAGGCATGGCTACTCCAGGCATGGTGTTGCACACCATGGCTACTCCAGGCATGGTGTTGCACACCTGTAGTCCCAGCTACTTGGGAGGCTGAGGCACAAGGATTGCTTGAGCCCAGGAGTTTGAGGCTGCAGTGAGCTATGATGACACCACTGCACTCCACCCTGGGCAACAGAGTGAGATCCTGTCTCCTAAAAAAAATAATTTGAAAAACACAAGACTAGAACGCTGAGCAACCTAGGCTGCAAGCGAGATGCCGGTGGCCGTGGGTCTCTACGGACGATCTCAGCCAAGCTGCTTCGACTGCGTGAAGATGGGCTTTGTGATGGGTTGTGCCATGGGCATGGCAGCCTGGGTGCTCTTTGGCACCTTTTCCTGTCTGAGGATTGGAATGCGGGGTCGGGAGCTGATGGGCGGCATTGGGAAAACCATGATGCAGAGTGGGGGAACATTTGGCACATTCATGGCCATCGGGATGGGCATCCGGTGCTAACCATGGCAGTGGCTGCCCACTACATCTACACCTTTCCGTCAATCTCAGCCCATAATACTGTAATAAAACAAAGTCTTTGAGTGAAAAAACAAAACAAAACAAACAAAAAAAACCCACAGGACTACATGTTAATATATTATTTTGCAATCTGTACATTTACTATACATTTATATATGTGTACATATATTTATGTATGTACTATTTTAAAATATAAATTCACAGACTAGAAAGGTACATACCAAATTCAAACTTCTGAATGGGGGAGGAGGAAAGGGAGATGACTGAGTCAGACTAATATCAACCCTATCAGTGATGTCCTACTTGCTTTAAGTATAAAGAAATCCAAAACAAATATAGTATCATTAATTCTAGGCAGTGTATATATAGGTATTTCGTATTCTGTCTTTTTAGCATCTTTTTTCAGTTAAAAAGAATAAATGAATATAAACACACACAATTCTTCATGTAATTTTAGGAGGTTCATAAACTCCTGAAACTCATACTGTAGCATTCCAGGAGTTGTAGCAAACATTGTCTTGAAATGACTATTAGGGAGTATGGTCAATTTTGAATCTATGTCAGGACATTTTAATGACTGTTGACATAAAATCCAGTCAGTAGTAAGCCCCACTGACTGTCATGTAAAGAGCCATTAGAAGATATGTCCTCCGATGTTCAATGTATCTTAGCCTCTGTTAGTCACCTTTTCTTGCTCTATTGTGTCCGTTAGCTTTTGGTGTAACAAATCACCCCAAACTTGGAGGCTTAAATAATAAACATTTATTGTTTCTCAAGATTTTGTGCATTGGCTGGGCAGTTCTGGTCTTGGTGGGTTCATCCAATCCCTGTGGTCAGCTAGTGGCTTGGCTGGGAGTGGATGATCTAGGATGGCCTAGCTCACATGTCTGGTAGTTGGCCCAATTTCAGCTGGGGCAATGCAGATGACTTGGCCACATATCTCTTGTCATACCAGGCTAGCCCTGGCTTGTTTATATAGTAGTGGTCACACCACAGTGTTCCCAAGAACAGCGAGTTTGTGCAAGCTCCAATGCACAAGCATTTGTTAAGCCTCTGCTTGCATCATGCTTGCTCTTGTCCCCACTGGCCAAAGCAAGTCATACGGCCAAGTCCAGAGTCAGTGTAGAAAAGGACTTCCCAAGGGCTTAGATACAGTTCCCCAAACTCAACCTTTTCTCTCTCGGCGTTCTTTCCTTGGGTGAATACATTGAGACAGGAATCTGAGACAGGAATAGATTCGGTGGTAGCTCCGGTTTTCCCTGGCTGATCCTCCGAACCCCTGTGGGGGACAGAGAAGCCAGTATAGCTCCTGATGTGTCTGCTGCCGTTTTCCCAAAACATGAGGAATTGGAGCTGCAGTTCTTTTGTATTGATGGAAACTCCAGTCTGATTCTAAAATTGCTATATTTTGTTGGGAAAAAAAGGCAAAAGCAGAAGCTAACACCAAGAAAAATCATTTTCTGTCTGTTAAAGGGAGCTCTGTAAAAATAGCAAACATTTTACATGAAGTCCGAAGAGCGAGAGCAATGCATCATGCCAAACCAGACTGGGCTAGGTGGCCTGTTGGACAGAAAGGTGAAACTCCTGCCTTCCAAGGTGGTGATGATACTTCGGGCTGCCTAATTTTGCCTCTTCAGCCAGCTCTGAGCTCTCCATGTGGAGAAAGACATTTCCTCGCATAGACAAAAATACTTTTTTTCCTTGGTTGAAAGTCATGTCTTTTGGACCGGAGGATGGTTCCCAAAATAACCCTGTGTCAATTCCATATTCTGTGAGCCACAGATTTTGCTATCTGGGGGCTCCTCAACAAGATGTGAATTGAGTAGGGTTCGTTTAGCTTTGTGCACAGGACTCAGTAAATCTGCTAACCTACAGATCTTGCGCTTTGACTCTCTCTGTGGAAAATTTAAAACTGTACAATGAGAGAAAACTAATTCCCCAAATTCAACAATGGACAACCCATGGCCAATCTTTTTTCTATTCTCATCTTCCTCTGGCTTATTTTGAAGCAAATATTGCTTCAAAATACTGCCATATTACATTGCTTCAAAATACTGCCATATTATATTGGCTTTTACATAAAATAAAACTTGACACTAACTGTTCTTTGGACTGGAAGAAGAGGTATGTCTTAGAGAACCCAAAGCAAGTAGTGTTCCTTTGGCTTTTTGGGTTTTTTTTTATTAGAGTCTCGCTCTGTCACACCAGCTAGAGTGCAGTGATGTGATCAAAGCTCACTGCAACCTCAAACTCCTGAGCTCAAGTGATCCTCTGGCCTCAGCCTCCCGAGTAGCTGGGACTACAGGCACACACCACCAAGCCTGGCTAATTTTTTCTATTTTTATTAGAGACGTGTCTCACTCTTGCTCAGGTTGATCTTGAACTCCTGAGTTCAAGCGATCCTCCCGCCTTCGCCTCCCAGAGTGTTAGGATTACAGGCGTGAGCCACCTCGCCAGGCTTTTAATGGGAGACGCTTTGTTGCCAGTCACCGAGGGGACTTCTTCAAGCTTGGCCTCGTGTGGTCCACAGGAGGATCTGGCAGTGAGATCTTGGCATCCATGGTTTTAGTGTGCAGGACAGCAGGACTCCCCCACCCTACAATCCTAGCTCTACTCAGGCACTACCTTTAGCTATGATTGCTAGAGTAAGTTCATCAATATTAGTGTCTTCACTCCTCCTCATATGTACCTGTATCATGGTAATGGCTGTAAAAATAATACTTGTTTCTTTCAATGATCAGACACCTTTAAATATAAAATATCAAAATGAGAAATACCCTAGAGATCACTTGAGGGCAGGGTCTAGGCAATTGTTTGTGCCCATGTCCATTCATATATATTTTTTTTCCTGGGAAGAAGATTTATAAATCCCAAAGTGGTCTGTTGTCTTGTAGGGCCTCCCCAAATGACCTCCAAGGTCCAGAGAATTTAAGTATCCTGACCTAGATCCTTAGGTTTCTGGCAAGTTAATAGCAGAAATGTCCCCAGAATACAAGTCTCCTGACCTACAGTCTGGGAATCCTGGTCCAAAACCTGCCTTACTGGAAATATTTGAAAATCAAACATAATCAAGCATTAGAGAGAAAGGGAGGTTGAAAGTGGTAAGTTAAAATAATTTTTATATGATTCTCAGACGCTAAGCTAATAAGACACATCGATGTGAGGCAATGGTAGGTATCGTTTGCTGACAACTAACTTGATTTTTCATAATAATAATAAAGCATAAAAATAGAGTCACAACATGGGTCCTGGATTTAAGTTTTTATATTCTCCTGTGGTCACAGAGAGAAATGTGTCCAATGCAGACTTCAAATATAAATCAGGGCATAAAGTTTTGACTTTACGTAAATAATTGAAAGCCCGTTATTTCCCTGGTGAGGATCCATTGATGTTAATTAGAAAATTAATATTTCCTAATTGAGGGCACACAGAAGGGAATTGCTAGGCTTCAATTACTGGACTCTGGAGCAGATTTCTGTGCTTTGTTTCTATTACTCAGGATGAGGGCTTGGGGTGTAGAAAAACTGGGATAGCTTCTTGCTTCCAGCTCTTTCTCTCACCCACACCCCAACCACATCCTCCTGCTAATGTTTTTTCCTTTTTCCACAAGGCCTTTTGCTCATCCTCTCCCTGAAGTGGCCTTCTGGACTGGGGAGGGATGAGGAGGGCTGGAGAAGGCAGGAAAAATAGTTTGCACCTGCTCAGCAGCGAGGAAACATAATGAAGGCCACCAAACAAAGGGCAGCTCCCTCCTCCCCCTCCCTCAAGCTCACTTAATCCTCCTCCTCCCACCAGCCCTGCTGAGCACCTCTGCAAGCAAACGTGCAGGCTACTGTGTCAAGCTTTGTCTGCTCTGCAGACACAAGGAGGCATTGTCCTTTATGTTTGGGGTTATGGATCAGAGTCTTCCGGTTTTTGCAGCCTTTGCATTTAAGTGTCAGTGGCAAAGGTATATTTTATATACTCCAATATAAGATGTAGTGAATGGCAACATTCCACCACTTGCCAAGTCTATGGGTTCCACCTCTGCAGTGTGGCTTCAACCTACCTTTTACTTTGTCTCTCACCAAGATCGTCTAATCAAATTCAACCACTTGGTGTTCCCTTTATAGGCTTGGATGTTTTCCACCCTCCGCTCGTGTCTGGCTGAAATCAATTCCCTTCTTTTCCCCGTCCCAGTGGTCTAATTCTTCTTTTGTGCTGGCCCCAGTGCCACCTTCTTGAGTCTCATAGTTGAAAGTTATCCCTTATTCAACATCTCATGACACTTTATCTGCAAAGATCTTGTGATGGTTTATGCACATTGTATCTTCCCTTCTCACCAGTTACTTTTCAGGTTGAGCCCTTTCTCCTTCAGCTCTGTATCCCAACCTCCCCCTTCCCCCCACCATTGTTTTGGGACTTGCTCTAGTGGGTATGCGATACTATTTTAAAGCTTAGTGGGGGAAAATGCCTGTATTTCCTTCTGCTGTGTGTGAGTATACATTCTTGAAACCTGCCCCCTAGGTCTTGACCTTGCAGGACAAAAGTAGGGTGCAGAACCAGGGATACAGCGGGGCATTCTTAAAGTCCACTCCAATAAACCGCTGCTCTTGGTTACTCAGATAATGGAATGAAACACAGGGGCATGAATTGATGACAGCACCTTGTGAGTCCAATGTCGCTGAGCCTTTGATTTTCATGGAAATGATGAAGTTGTATGATGTGTGGGTGTCACTCCTCACTTTGTTGGACTACCCTTTGGAAAGATGGAATAGTGAGGACAGAGACAAGAGGGATAAAGACAGTTAAAAGAGTGCCTGAGTTGTGCATCCACAGAAGGCCGTGGAGAGCAGGCTGCCGGCATGGTGCTTGTCTTCACTCAGCAGCCACTAAAATGTTGGAACGCACCTTCCCCCCCAGTTGTTTAGGAAATCAATGAAGAAAGATCGTCCTCCTGGAAAACAGAATCTGTTGTATATGTTGCCTGTGATCTCCCCAAGTGTTTTTAAGTGTATTTAAGAAATAGGCAAAGTTGATAGATGGGGAAAGGAATCGAAAGAATTGACGTGAGATTTTGCAGCACTTGGACCATGTGCTTTTACGTTGCATGTAGTTTTGGAGGACAGGTTGAATTCAGATATTTAAAGGTAATCCAAAGATGGGTCATGTCAAACTGTCCTCATGAAATCTTTGTACTGGAACTCATCAGGTAAAAAGTTGGCGGATTTGCACTTTTTGAACTTTTTGGAGTATGTTTTCCATGCCGGGCTCCAGGTGGCTGGGGGAGGTGTTCTAAGCTCTGCAGATAGAAGAAATGGCCTCCAATGTGAGCAGGAGGAGAGAAGTGGGGAGTAGTCCAGGAAATCTGTGGGATCTGGAAAGATATATATGATCACCAGTTGGAATATTTGGAGTGAGGAATGTTGAGTGGCTTGTAGACAAGGAATGGAAGAGTTGAGGCAGGCAAGGTAAATTAGGGGTCCTCCTGCCAATCGCAAGTTTTCAAGTGATATTAATTCATTACATTTTTGTTCATTGTTCTGTCCTGCTTGGCTGTAAATTCCTGAAGGTGGAGGGACACTGTGTCATGCTCCTGGCTCATCTTTGTGTTTTGGTATTTCCATCACTGGCACACTCTCTGGCATGGGGTAGAATTGGCAACTTTGCTGAACTGACCCATTCTGTTCCCCACTAGACCAAATGTACAAGGGAGGGCTGAAAACCTTCCAGTTCAACTTGGTGGCATCAACAGCAGCCTTCAGTGAATGAGTGATGGATGAGAGTCAGTGGATTCAAGTGACACCTAATTGTAAACTGGACATGTTTTTCAAAGATAAAAATAGCCCCTGTAACATAAAACCACTGGGGCTTCCTTTTGAGTTTTCCTTGAATAGAACAGGATAACAGTGGTCCGCTGGCGCTCCTGCAGGAGGCAGTGACTGCAGACGGAAGCTGGGTGGGCTGGGATGGCTTCTACATCTGTCTCTCACTCCTTTCCAACTGAGAGGCCGGGTTGAGGCCACACAACCAGTCCTGACTTGTCCCGTCAAGAGGTGGTGCTGCTCTTAACAGGCAGATATGGAAACAAAATTCACCAGGGCCCTTTCTACTCAAAAGCTCCCAATTTTAAATGGAGCCATTCCAAATCAGGTGCCCACCTGGCATGGAGGTGACAGCCTATTCTAGCAAGTTCTGCCAGCGGAAGCCACTTTGACCTGTGACCCCGAGTTAGGGGAGGAGTGGTTAGTTGTTTTTGTTGATACGAAAGATCACTGCCAGATTAACAGATAGACTAAGAAGGTTTTCCCTGTTCAGCTATATGGATTTTCAGAATGTAAAATTTCCTGACTACGTTTACATCTGTCCTGGTTTTAAAGGGAAGAATTTCCTGCCTTTGTTTTTCCTGAAGCAGGCTAACCACTCACCTGCCCAAGTGGGATCTGGCGTTGCTAGCCTCTGAAGGCCAGTTAGTCTCAAAGGAGACTTGCTAATGGCTTAATTGTTTTGTTTATTCTGCTCCTCACAAAGTCCTACAGCCTCATTTGCATTACGAGAAGAACTTTTTTGAATGTCTTGGCATTTCCTTTGGCTTTGAATTGCTCTTAAAGTTTGCCCTTAATGTTTTTTTTGAAAGGTAGGTTGAGCCCTTTAGTGGTAGGTGTGGCTTCCTCTAAACAGGGGTTTTCCTTAGTGTGTGATGGAGAAAGTAAGAGAAAGGGAGAGAATTTTAAAAGGCGAAAGATTTATACGATTTGAAGAGAAACCAGAATATAAAAAAATAAATAAATATGTGTACTCTTTACCTACCTGTACACATCAACTATAGATTATTCTGGAACCTGATATTTATGATGACATTTATGTTCACATACTTTAGGTTTGGGGGTTAAAAGAGTAATGTGTGCAAGAGAATGAGGATATGTAGCCAGACAAAAACTGCACATTTACAGAGCTGCGGTTTGCTTTTCAGAATGTGGAAATAGAGCGAGGTTTATTTCTTCACCTATGACAAAGAATTCCAAGTATAAGACTGTTCTGGTTCATGTAGTACATGCATTTTTATACTTTTAGTATAAATGAGATAGTTTAGATCAAAGACCTCTATGATGAGCTAGGGCAGTAGTTCTTAATGCGGGGTGGAATCTGACTTTGGGGAAGGGGAAACGTGAAGGTGGTTGGTGAGATCTCGGTGTGCTGGATGCCTCATAAAAGAAATGCTTGCTTTTTCCCTGCAGGCTGGAGTTTGGGGGAATTTCAGAGCTGGGAAATCATGCGATAGATCTTAATGTTATAAATCACTCAGACAAATACAGGATAAAGCTATTTTGGGAAGCGGTTGTGATTATACAGGATTACACGGCAATGAAGAGTTTTCAGCGGCTCTTTCGGTTTCCGAGGGTGTTCTGTGCTTTGCATTCTCAGTAACTCCCACAGAGACCAGAGAGCCTTTGAAGGGGTTGGGTATGCTTCTGTGAATTTAACAGCTTTCCACGCCATTGAAAAAAAGAGAATCTGGTATTGGAACTAACAATTACTGAGAACCCACTCTGAACTGTCCAGCATTTTTGTCTCCTTTGAGGTAGCTATTATTTTGCCTGGTTTATAGACAAGGAAACAATAAGCGAGTTAGGTACCCTGTTCAAGTTCACCCATCTGAAAAGTGGCAGAGGAGGGATATAACTTCTGGGTGACCTGAATCTAAGGTCTGCTTTGGAGAGGAGCTGTCTGTCGCTGGACACACGTACATGTTCAAGTTGTGGGTCCATGGTCTAATGCCCTGGACATCCTGCGATATTATTAGAAACACAGAACTTCAGGCCCACCCTAGACCTACTGATTCTGAATCTGCATTTGAACAAGGTCTCTAGGTGATTGCAAAGTACTAGTGCACAGGAACACCGGGGTCCAGGCATGTGTCCAGAGGAGGTCTGATGGTTGCTCTCAGGATATCATCTTCTGAGGACAGGGATGAAGCCAAATATCCCAAGCTTCCAAGGATGCAACTAACTAATCATCCTGCTCAGGCAAAAATTAAAGGGCACTGAGGGACAATTTTCTCTTAGACAATTCTGGAGTCAAGCTGTCCCTAGGCAGAGGCACAGAATAGGTGGTTGCCTGCGGCATGCTAGGACAGCTCTCGACCCAGGGTGTCTCCTCCGTGGCTGCTGTTGCTGCCACACTTTCTACCGCTGCTGATCCCTCTGAACTAGTGTATCAGATCTCCCGCAGAGACTGAGAACAGCTTTTGTCAGGCCAGAGAAGGGAGAAGGAGATCTGGAGTGGGGAATATCAGTAGTATGAAAATAGAGAAGCGCTTTGAAGTGAGCCCAGCCTCCAGAACACTCCAATCCTTACCCGGAGAAAGTGCACTTTACCTTTTCCTCCTCACTGGTTTTCCTTTTAGAATTCCCCCAGGCATCTGGGCTGGAGACAGTCGTGTCCCTGTCTGTTCTTCTCCCTGCCGGACTCCTTTTGGTTCCCAGACCCTGTGAGTGTATCTTCCCAGGCACTCCCTTTCTTTCCACAGCTGTCACTCCAGCCTGAATCAGCACCGTCTTACACTGGGACCATCACAAGAGTCTTTTTTTTAAGTGGTCTTCACTCGTTTTCCCCCTGTAATTCACAGAAACAGCATGGCCCGAATCATCTTCCTGGCTGTGCACCTGTCACTCTTAAAAACTCCCAGTTCCTACTGGGAACATTCTAAAGTGCATCCCAAATGCACTGCAGTCTCCATTAAACCTATGGGCAGGTTGCCTCTGTCCAACTCTGTTTTCCGGTAGTCCTGACATATGTGAACTCCGTGAGGGCCGCCTGAATGCTTTGTCTCTGCTGTTAGGTCCTAATAGCACAGTGCTTGTTCACGACAGGTCCTCAGTAAATATCGATTGACTCAACGAGTGAATGAATGAGCTTATTGTCATGTTGATGTTTTGTTCTTCGCCTGGAATACACTCCTGGTCAGGCCTTTTCCATGACTGGACTTCCCTTCCCTTTCTTGCCATTTATGTAAATCCCTAGAGGCCTAACTAAAGGCTCATTTCCTGGAAACCTTTGATTTAGCTCATAGAGATTGTTTCCTCCTTCTTGTCATAGAGCTACTTATCTCCTTCTGACTTATATGTCATCTTGCTTTGCTATCTTAAGGTAGACTGTAAGCCCCTTGAGGTCAGAAATGATTTACATTTCTTTGTACTTTTCAGAATTTACCGTCTTTCCGTATGGCCCTCCCACATTGCTGCACACCCTGGTTGTTCCCTGGTCATCGGGCAGCTGTCTCCTAGCACTGGGTTGGGTGTGATGGATGGCAGTGGGCCAGGCCTCCCCTCCCCTCTTTCTTCCCGGGAACTCATGTAGTCCCTGAGGGCAGATGCTCCTTTCTCTTTGTGTCTTTTAATGGTTTTTTGAATGGTGGATGCTATAAACTGCGTCCTTTTGAAGTTTACCTACATTCTTTCCCTTCTCCTGCTCAGTTCTTAGAACTCCCATTTCTGAATTTCCACAAGTGTAATCCTAGTGAATGAAAGCTAATGAAACTGTGACTCAGTGTGTCCTCTAGCTAGGGTGTGAGAGTGAGTCAGCTGACAGGGCAGAGGATCTGTTCACCCTGAGGGGAGGCAGGAGCCTGCCTGGTGATGAGCAAAGAAGGGGTTTCCCCCCCATTGTTTCCTGGAACCGAGTAGAACAAATTTTTTAACTCTGTACTTCAACTTCGTTTTTTAAAAAAGGGTGTAAGGAAAGCTTGCATTCTCTTTTCTAGTGGTGATGCATTGAATATTAGTAAGAAGATTTTAAAATGCTCTGGATGCTGTTGCTGAGACTGCAGAGAACCACAACCTGATGCTGGCTGAAGCTCTGTACTAGGCGTCCCTCCTTTCTGACTCTGTTGTCACCCCGGAAAGTTAGAAGCAACTATCCACATCACATGGCAGTTACCACATTAGTATCTTTCTAACAAACATATTCAAGTCCTGGCTCACTGAACTTTAGGGAAACCATACCATTTCTCTCCAATGCTTACAACCAATTGTCTTTCAAAGAGTTGCATGTTGCCTGCTAAGGAAACACTTCAACCTTGGAATCAATTGAGTAAGGTTAGAAATGTCTCAAGAAAACAGACACATCTCTGGTTGACTTGCCCAGCCATAAACTTTCATATCTGCTAGTCTGGGAGGGACAAGTGGATGGTGGATGTAGAGTGCTTCAGTTTTTGTTTCACAGAAAGTTATGTTATCATCATGCAGAATAAAAATCACAGAATGAAATGAATTGGTAATACAATAATTGAATTTGGGAAGGGGGTCTGCCTATTTGAAATATTCTTGGCAAAAGTTTTCATCACCCTCTTCCCTAATTGGCTGGGTAATTTAAAGAAGGCTTTTCAATTGAAATTTCCTGAATAAGGTGGGTTCAGTTCACTCTTTTGTATATGGTAGGTTGTTTGCAGTGTGTTCCTGGGAGTTAAGGAAAGACACCTTAACTCCTTAACCCTGGGCTGGAGGAAACAGCTTTGTCTAGAAGCATGCTAAACACATGATTATATCCGTTTCATATGCAATGTGATAAAATCATCTGTTACAAAACTATGACTGCAAGTAGAAATAACATAGGAGACATATATACTTAGATAGTCATATGAGAAGTTCTGGGAGGAAAATTAAATAATTACTAACTATAATTACTACTAATAAAGTTTCAAATGATCCTTTTTTCCCTCTGCCTGGGTATCTTCCTTCCCATCATGCCCAAGTCTTAGGTAAATTTCAAGATCTAGGCTCAACAAAATCCCATCCCCTAGGTCCCCAAGCCTTCCCAGACAGACACCTTCCTCTTCCATGTGCCCATGGGCTCTTGTTTGAAATGTTCTCACATCATGCATCACAGTCTACCTTGTGTTAGACCCATAAAGATTTTGTGTCTCATTAAGATGTTGAACTCTACAGAGCAGAAGTTCTTCTGATATATAGCCAGTGGTCTTGATCTAGCTTAGCTGCGGTGCTTTTTAAGAATATCAACCCCTGGACTCTATCCTAGACCAAATGAAATCAGAGTTCCTGAGAGTAGGATTTAGACACAACTGTATTACTTTTAAAAGGTTTCTGGGTGGCTTCTAAAAGCAGTCAAGGTTGAGAGCCACAGTCGGAAGATACTTAGGAATTGTTGGCTAGGCCATAATTTGGTACAGCACCAAATACAAACTGATGTAACTTTTTCCAAATGGACAGTTAATGGCCCTAAAAATAACTTATTAAGAAATGCATTTTTTTGTCTTCTCTCCTGAAGTGCCACCTTTATCCTCTATTAAATTTGTATCTGTAATTTGTTTTCTGGCCTCTTCTGTTCCATTGGTCCTTCCCTCTATTCCTGAACCAGTTACCAGCACCACACTGTGTGATTACTCTAGTTTTAGAATGTGTTTCTGTTCGTGTTTGGGCAAGGCTCCCCTAATTATATTCCTTTTTAAATGAGTTCTTGGCAGTGTATATTCATTTACTCTTCCAGATAAAATTTGGGATCAATGTGTCAACATTCCAAAACGAAATCTCTTTAGAACTTTGGCTGGAGCAGCAGGGACCCTGTGGAGCAATTTGAGAACGTGAACATCTTTCTGTGACTTCATATGCACAGACATGGTGTCCCTCCCCATCAGCCTTTCTTTTAGGGCCTTCCATACATCTTTATGCTTTTCTTTATACAGTCCTTTCGCATGGCTTGCTAAGTTTATTACTGGCATTTTACAACTCTTTTTCCTGGTTTGAATGGGATCTTTCCTATAACATTTTTTTTTCATATAACACTGGTTTTTGAAAATGTTAATAACTTTATTCAGATTTTGTTCTTACAATTTAATGGATATGCTATGACAGCCCACAGAATTATAAGAATCTCACTTATCTGAATATGAAGGGATTTTAGCATTCTGATTCATTCCATTTTTTTTACTCTTTTTTTGAGACAGGCTCTTGCTCTGTCGCTTGGGCTAGAGTACCGTGGCGTCAGCCTAGCTCACTGCAACCTCAGACTCCTGGACTCAAGGAATCCTTTTGCCTCAGCCTCCCAAGTAGCTGGGACTACTAGGTGGGCACCACCATGCCCAGCTAACTTTTCTATTTTTAGGAGAGATGCGGTCTCACTCTTGCTTAGACTGGTCTCAAACTCTTGACCTCAAGCAATCCTCCCGCCTTGGCCTCCCAGAGTGCTAGGATTACAGGTGTGAGCCACCGCACCTGGCCATTTTTTACTATTCGTTCAAAAACATGAAACAAAAAAAAGCGATTTCTCCCCACATGTCCTAGTGCAGTTTTCTTCAGTAACAGAGTGGCTTGGGTCGTCATTCTGAAGACTTATGGCAGGACTGGCCCCTGGGTGCAGAAGGAGCTGGTTCTGGAGCTGGGCTGAATGTGGCAGGATGCATCGGAGCTTGTGCTTCTGAACAGATCCCTGGTAGGGGGCCAGATGTTCAGTGATGCACCTGTCATCCTAAAAGTCAAGAAAGCACAGTTAAAAGTGAAGAGGAGAGCCTGTAGTTCCACCTACGGGGGAGGCTGAGTTGGGAGGATCTCCTGAGCCCAGCAATTTGAGTCTTCAGTGAGCTATGATCGTGTCACTGCGCTCTAGCCTGGGCAATAGAGCAAGACCCTACCTCTAAATGAATGAATGAATGAAAGTGGAAGAGGCAGAAAGATGTCTTAATTCTGCTTAGCGGAATGAGGGATTCAGAAGTGGGAGCCAGCCCTTAGCTTATCATCTCTGAAGGAATAAAGAATGATTCCAGGAACCAAATAATTCTGCTATATAAGAATGTTTTGCAAACTATAAAGTGATATTCAGATGTATGAGGAAGTACTGTGTTTTTAAGCTAGATTTAAAGGACTTCAAGAAAGTAAGCAATGTCATTGCTGGATAAAATCTGGTCCCTCTACCCCAGGATTCTTGTCACAGCTTTAAAGGAAGTTTTTTATGCAGGGCAGAGGAAAGTAATAGCAAGATAACTCTTTAATCCAGAAACATGTCCAAACCTTGGGGATTCTGGGAATTGGTGAATATGCCGTATATTCTTAGCATCCACAGGTTAAATACGCCCCAAGTGTGAGCATGGGAGAAATTAACGATGTTCCATTCCTGCTGCTTCTCCCTTTGCATTTCCCTGTCTCTCCCCAATCATCTGGTACCACAGGAAATAGAGAAGTAATTAGGCAATCCTATTTTTTGATAGCAGAATAAAAGCCAAAGTTAAAGGTGAAATGCTTACCCAGTTGGGTTCTAACAAGCTAGTGAATCAAGTGTTTTATGTCCAAAGAAACAAAGTAGTCTGTGTACCCAAGAAATTAATTTACTCTTCTCATCTTCGTATTTTTACATTCTGTTCTCCAGCCATGACATAAGTAGATGTCTCTGCCTTTTTTTTTTCCACAGCTCATTCAGCATCAGAAAGATGTCCACTTTTGAATGTGGATTTTCTTCTTAAAGAAAAGTTTAGGAAATTGTTAGGAAACAATTCTGTGGGAATTAAGAACAAAATCTGTCCATGAAGCAGAAGGACCCGTTATGACTGGGAGGAGTAAAGGGGAGGAGACAGTAGCAGTTAGAGGCTTCCTAATATAGAAATGACTAAGAATTCTTGGAACTAATATTTTGTGTAGTATCTTTGGTTTTATACCACAAATGAATTTAGATGTCAAGGTGGTTTTACTGGTGAGTTCCATAACACCCGTAAGAGACAGACAGTTCTTCCAATGTTTTTAGAGCAGAGAAAAGGAAAGATTCTGAATTTTTTTCCCACAAGGTTAATAAACCTCAATTAAGAACGTTTTACAAGGATGGCACAAGAAAAGAACACTAGAGACTAATTCCATTCATTAGCATAGATGCCGTCTCATTTTAGAATTTTTTGGGGGAGGCTTTGCAGGTGTCCAGACCACACCTGCCATTTTTTGGGGTGAGAAAAGTGAGAGTGGGAGTGGATGAATGCTTTCTCCAAGGTCACAGTTTGGTATAGCTCTAGACCCATTTCCTGAGTCCAAGTTTAGGAAAGTTTGTTTCTTGACTCCGCACCCCTCTCAGGGAAGGGGAGGGAATTTGAGGGAGTACGTGCCAGCCACATGCTTTATGAATTGTCTCCCATAATCTCACGTTTGCCCGTGGAAGGAGATCGTACTATCTCCATTTTGCCAAGAAAAAGCTGAGCCCCAGAGAGGCTAGTATGTGCTAAGAGTTAATTAAACCTCATTCCCAGCACCTGTGCTTTCTTATACTACTTTTCTTTTGCAAAGATCTGCAATGTGCTTAAGTTTTTACCAAATTTAAATACTTCAGCTGCCTTTCTGATCAGTCAACTTTTCTGTGTACCGTTCCATGATTGCTCTGGGAAAGAGCTTCCAGTGGGCTACAATGTGTTTAATGTACTGTGGCTTCTGAAGTCCCCCGTCTTTAGGGAGAGGTGGCTCTTCTGTCTACCTGATTTGTCAAGACTCTTTTCTCTTGATGTCTTTTTTTCTTTATAAAAAGTTAGGCATTTTAGAAATTTTCCATGTTTCTTTCTAAATAAATTACTTTAAATTGTTTTGCAAGCTATGGCCATATCCTGTCAATATGAAAATAGATGACTTGATTAAAAAAATGACATGTTAGTTTGGGTTCTTGGTTCTTTAGTACCTTTTGCCTATTAACTGGCTACTCTTGGGGCTGCTTTTATTTGTTAAATCTAAATATTATATTCTTCTTAGATTTTTCTTAAATACTTCCTTCCTGATTTATCTGCAAATAAAAATCAAACATTGTAGCGTTAGTTTTAATTTTCGCTGTAAACGTCCAAGTAAATTAGAAGGAAAAAAATAGTAAAAAGGGGAATGACCTCAGAAAAGGCAATTATTCGCAAAGCTGGTGGTAAACATGTCATTTGATGCGACTGTTATTTGATGCTACACATGGTGAAAACACAGTGAGGTTACCGAGAACCACCCCAAGTCTACGTTTTCACATCCTGACAATTTTCCTCCTCCCTCCAATATTCTTAGGAATTAGACTGTCTAGAGAAAAATGTAACAAGAACGGAGGACATCATGGAAATAGAACCTCAAGGAAACAAGATTTCATGTGAAGAGTTTGCTTTGCTTAATTTAAATGTCAGGCTGGATTTTAAAAATTCTTAGTTCAGAAGCCCTTTGATGAGTTAAATATAAAGGCAAGGAAAAACTCTCTTTTTTAGACTTTAAACTTTGCTCAGTCCTCCCTCCCTTGTATTTCTACGTGGCTCCTCTAGCTTTTGTCCCTGGAGCTGAGTGTGGAGCCCCCCTCCCTCTGAAGAATACAACAATGACCCCTTTTTCCTTTGCAGAAAGATACTTTGCAAGTCCAAGTACATTTATTCCCATTCCTAAATACATTTATTTCCTATAAGTTCCCTACATTGAATTCTATTATGCATATTTTTGTTTTGGTTGCCGTATATTCAAATTACAACTTTCTCCCGTCAGGGGTATTTAGGAAGTTGACTATAGGAAAGAGAAGAGAAGGAAAATGGGTGACAGAACAGCTCTATTAGGAGAGAGAAAAATAGATGGACGAGTCAAAATAAAGAAATGGGACTCAGTGGCACACACGGGTAGTCCCTGCTGCTCGGGAGGCTGAGGCAGGAGGATTGCATGAGCTCAGGAGTTTGAGGCTGCAGTGAGCTATGATCGTGCTTGTGAATAGCTACTGCACTCCAGCCTGGGCAATACAGCAAGATCCTGTCTCTATAAAAAAAAAGGTTATAAAAAATAAAAATGCCTAGGACAGGAGCCTAACATCCCTGGAGCTGCCCTTCTGTGTCTTTTGGGAGGGGCTTTGTCCTAGAGGAAGGTGGTCAACAGAAGGCTGGACAATTGTGGGTGGTAGCGGGGTGGACATGAGAAATACCAACTCCACGGTACAGAATAGGTTATGCAAAAGATTTTCCACTCAAGTAACCAAGGTGTCCTATATTTCTGTCTGCACTTGGGGACCAGAAGTTCAGTCAAACGTGTGGTTAGAGGGCCAGGCACCGGGGAAACAAGTCGCATTACACATAAAATCTATATCCAAGCACTGTGAGTTCTATACTTACCTACTAGAAACATTGGAGAGGAAGACCCTGAAAGGTTTCTGTCTATGGAGGGATGATAAAAAAGAAGTTAAGAGTTTAATATCCGTTATTGCTAATTCAAGATGAATAAAATGCCATTGACATTTTCTTTATAGGGTGCTATCCTTAATGTTTAAATGTCTAGTTTTTGTTTTTGTTTTTGTGACAGAGTCTCACTCTGCTGCCCAGGCTAGAGTGAGTGCCGTGGCGTCAGCCTAGCTCACAGCAACCTCAAACTCCTGGCCTCAGGCAATCTTCCTGCCTCAGCCTCCCGAGTAGCTGGGACTACAGGCACCCGCCACCATGCCCAGCTAATTTTTTCTAGATATATTTTTAGTTGCATGAGCCACTGTGCCCGGCCTACTCCAACATTCCTTACAAGAAAAGTTCGCATGCAAAGGACATAAGTCAAAATAAATCTGACCAAACAGGCATTGGCAGCTCAAGGCTTCTGTGGTTTGTCTATGCTTTTAATGGCAGCTGTGAAAATATGCTAAAC
>CAUYMX010084480.1:0-31608 GCA_963573855.1 Lepilemur septentrionalis | reverse complement strand
TAAGAAGACTGGCAACAAACTATGAATAATATGCAAGTATGTGTGACGAAGATAGCCCAAAGCTTAGCTCTCTCCAGCTTGAAGGATGCAGTTCTATGCAATTACACATGAGAATGCCAAGGCATGCCTTTACCCCTTGCTTTCCAACTTACAGCCCACAATTATGGAAGAAGGTGCCGCTTGGTGAACACCCAAAATTTTAAAGTTTCATTACTACCTCTCTCAGATTGTCTCCTAAGTTGCTGTGAAGTTCAGGTTTTGGCAGTTTCAACGGTTGCAAAATAGGAAACTCACACCTTTGCACAGCCTCCTAGCAGCGTGCGTTTCCCCTGATTTTTACAAGGCAGTGGTTATCATGGCCATAAACAAAAATCCTACCCTCTCTTGAACGGTCAACTGGATCTAGAAGCAAAAAAGTTTTATTTCTTGCTTTTCAATAAAATATGGTTAGTAGTCTTTCATTTTACTTGCTTCAATTAAATGGATGTCCCTACTTTTTCATTCAAAATAATACATGGAAACGATGATGCAAATTCAAAAATGTAATGAAGAATGCAGAGAAAAAGAGAGTTGGTGTAAAAGTAACAGGGTTCTAAATAACAAGTTTCCACTGAATTAAAAGGAGAGCAACAGATAATGTGGTTGGTTGGCATGCAGCCTGGATCAATCCTTCTGGGGTATTATTAGTTGAAAACATTTTTTAATTAAGAAATAATACTTTTACCTACAGGGCTTGTGAAAAATGGATCAAGGTCTTAGATAACATCTGGCGATTGAGCCGCTCAGAATTGCTGAAGACACTTTTCTCTATTTTAAAGCACAGTGTGGACATCATACAAAATCATTGAAAAAGCCTTGCCTAAAATATTCATTTTTAAATATTAGTGAATGAACATTAGTGAATGTGGTAGATGGAATGTTAGAGTTAGAAAAATAAGAGTATGAATTCCGGCTCTGGGCTTTCCTACAGTAGTGATCTATATGAAGAAATTTAATCTCACAAGTCTTCATCTTTAATATCGAATTGCCGACACCTATCACGTAGAGTTGTTCTGGGATTACATGGGAACTGATGAGTTTAAAATGTTCATCAGTAAATGACTGCACATAACAGACTCACAATAAATGCTATTTCTCTTGCTCTTTCTCCCCAATTTGGAAATAATATAATGCCTCAGAATTTCTCTGTAAAATTATCCTCCATAGTATAAGCTCTCAAATTTTGCTGTGTACTTATACGAAATCATCTAAGAAAATTTTTTGAAATATACCTTTACCAGATTCTATGCTTAGAGATTTTGATTCAGGAGGTTATGAACATACTATGAATCGACATTTTATCGAATTCTCACTGTGACTCTAAATGGTCCCTTGAAAACATTAGGGTTTGCCACCCTTGGTCTATATATATAGTGTATTTCTTTTGTATTATCAAATAATAACTAACTGCATTATCCCTAATTACTGAATTTTTTTGTAACTTCATAGTTTCTTTCTGCTCATACATTTTTTAGCAACTTTGCCACCAACTCTTGAGTTTTGATTATACCAGTCAGAATTATTTCTGAACTTTCAATTTCTGATATTTTATACTAAAACAGAAAGGATATTTACGTCTTTATTTTTAAACCAAAGAAACCAGATGAATCAAGAGCAAGTGCTTATTATTTTTAGCTATAAAACTGAGATATATGAAGCACTTTTTAAACATTCAAACCTACAAAGAGAAAATTTAAAATGAGGCATCTGCAAGCTGCTTTCCTGAAAGTTTATATTTGAGCCTAAGTGGTCTTGGGCATTCAAAGTGGCTTAGAGATAATGTCAACATTTTTCTTTTGAGGTTGGAACCAAACTCGAAGAATCATAGCAAAAAAAAAAAAAGATAAATCACAGGACACACAAGAAAACAAGGAGTAACCAAAGACTAATTTTTTTCCCCTTTTTTCTTGGAAAGAGATTGTTTAGTGTTATCTCTTGGATTGAGTTGATAAATTACGGTAAGAAGAAAATGTAGATGGCAAAATATAAATTCTACTATTACAGATCAAGTGATAACTTGATTCATTCAAGAAAATTTTAAGCCACTGCACCAAGGCATTCTAATTTCAAGATTGTTCTTTTTTAAACACCAATGGAAACAAGAAAAGCTTCATTTTTCTCTGCTGCACCCCTTTTAAAAAAAGGATTTGTTCTGCAAGATTTGAATTCAGTCAAAAGGCCGCACTCAAAGGTCCAGAAGGCTGCAGGTTTCCCCACCCCAACTGCACACTCCAGCTGGATCATTCCCTACTGGTTTTATTTTTGTCCCTTTGTCATATTTTCCGTTCTGTCCTTATTCTCCTTTCTACTTTATATTCCCTCTTTCAATTCCAACTGTATCATTCCTTACTTTTATTTTGGTCTCTCTGTCTTCTTTTCCCTTTTGTCCTTAGTTTCCATTTTCCCTACTCTCTCCTCTCCTCCCTTCCCATCTCTCCCCTCCCTCTCAGAATTACAAGATTCCTGGCATGTATGGTAAGCCACAGATCGTGAATTCATAATTACAAAAAATAGCAAAAAGGCATTTTTATAAGAAGTTTTAGTGTGCACTTTCATTTATTCAATTAAGATCTGGCTAAATAATAGTCTCCCTCAAGAAATTGATAAATACTTTCATTATTTATAGAGAAGTCAAAATCAACAAGAAAAAAAAAAAAACACTGTGGTGTGTTTCTGATTTAAAAATCATTGTGAGAACCTTTTAAATGAATGTTCCAACATATGGTTATAGCAATTGCTTCCAAGTACAATGTAATTTTGCAATGTATTGTTGTTCTCAAAAATTTTCGTTAATTCAAAAAGAGTTTGTTTTCACTCTCTCTGCCTTATACTAATCATTCTGGGTTGTTTTTTTTTAATTTAAAGAAAGAAATATATTTTTTTTAGGTTTTAGAACCTAAAATCTGATAAATGAAAATATTTATTTAGATATTTAAAAAATCAAAATTTTAAAAGATTTAAATTATATTATCCCAATTAATGACATAAAGAAGAAAGCTTATCTTTTAACCTCTTGTAACTTAAGTCATAGATTATAATGTGTTTACTGAATTAATGTGTGAATTAAAAAAGATATAAAAATAAAGAAATGAATAATCTGCAGGTCTTAAGGGCACTGTTTTTTTCTTTCTTTTAATCACATAATTTGTTAGACTATACATGTGCTAGCAGTCATTCCAAAGCTGTAGCTGGGATGCCTTCTTCCTTGCTACTGCATGTTTCAGCATCAACATAATGTCCAGTTCCCTATCCTCTCAAAAATTAGAAATGAGCTGTTCTGGCTATATAAATGAATCAAAATAGCTGTAGTTTACCAAGTTTAGTTGCATTCAATGCTTGCTCTACTCATACACATAGATATCCACAATAGCAGAAGTATTGCTAACTTTATAGTTCTTAAATATCAAATTAGAAATGAACATTAATACTCTTCTTGAGAACTCTTGATGTTTAATTCTATGCAGCTGAATTTAAATATTATACCTCTAAGTTAAATGAATGTAATGAGGCAGAACTTCAGGTTAAATTAAAATGATTATTATAAACTTCTTCATTCATATCTTCATGAATCAAAACAATGGGAGATTGGTGAAAATTTGTGACATATGTGGATATTTGTACTTTTGTAAGACTGAGAGCATTACATTAGCAAAAGTGACATACTTCTACTAAATTTAATCAAGGAGACAAGAAAAAGAACACTAATTACTAATAACAAAGTAGAGGCAAATGCCACAAAAGATCCTTCAGGTTTTAAGATGATATTATGAATAATTTAATGCCAATTAATTTAACAACCTAAATGAAATGAACAAATTCTTTTGGCACACTTATATTTTTGTCAAAACTGACACACAAAAACAAAAAAATTGGATAATACATCTATTAAGGAAACTTAATCAGTGATTTAAAATGTTCCCACAAAGAAAACTTTGGGCACAGACAGCTACACAATGCAATTCTTCTGAATATGTAAGTTGGAAATAATACCAATTTTACAAACTTTTTTTCAGAAAGTAGAGGAGAGAATATTTTAAAATTTATTTTATGAGGCCAGAATAATTCTGACACTACAACCTGAGAAGTATATTACAAGAAAAGTAAATTACGAGCTCATATCACTCATGAACATAGATGCAAAAATCCTGAAGCCAAATAAAATAAAGCTGAATCCATCGATTTTTAAAAAAGATAGTCCATCTGACCAAGTGAGATTTATTCCACACATACAAGGTCAGATTAACCTTAGAAAATCATTGAGTATAATTCATCAGATTAAGAGAGAAAAAAAGAAAGAGAATAAATATGCTCATTTGCATGGATTCAGAAAAGCTATATAATACTTCAGCACCCGTTTATCAAAAAAACTCTCATACCTAATTTGGTAGAAGTTATCTAAAATAAAGTAAAACTATAGCTAACATCCTTCTTAATGTTGAAATTTTGAAAGCTTTCCTTAAGATGAAAATATCCACTGTGATAACTTCTTTTTTTCTTATAATGGAAATGTCCCCTATGCAATAAAGCAAGAAAAAGAAATATTAGGTACAAAGAAAGGAAAGAAACAATGGCAAGCTATCATTCTTTTTGCACATGATGTAATTTTATGCACAGAGAATCCAAAACTAACTAAAAACAAACTATTCAAACTAACAAATGAATTTAGTAAGATCGTTTGAAAAAAGGTCAATATGCAAAAATCAATTATATATCAATGTACTACCAAAAAGCTATTAGAAAGTAGAATTAAAACAAAAATGTTATATATGAAAATATCAAAAGCATCAAGCAGTTTTATTTAAATCTAATAAAACATTACCATTACCACTAAACACTCCAAATTAGTGTCAAGAGAAATTAAAGCAGAAGAGCATTACCAATGAAATATACCTTGTCCATGTTTTGAAAGATTTTTTATTATTAAAATGTAAATTATTGTTAAGATGTAAACTTTTTAGGAGTTTCTTTCAAAAATTACATATACATCGACCCTATAACCCAGAAATTCCATTTCTAGGTATATTCTTAATATAAATAAAAATATATAATCATGAAAAGATTTGCACAAAAATCTTCATAACACCCTATTCATAATAGCTCCAAATTGTAAATAATCCAAAACCTTATCTAAAGAAAAATGGGAAAATATGTTATCATATATTCAAACAATGAATTACCAAACAACAATAAAAATAATGCATTCTTATTATACCTGACAACATGATAATTATCTTCCAAAAGTATATTATTGACTGAGAAAGAATACTAGGTAACTTCATGGGGATCAGGAAATGTTATATCTTGTTCTTGGTTGTGGATACATAGATGTAGTTACATGTGAAAATTAATTGAACTGTACACTTATAATAGTATATTTTGTACACTTCATTGTTTATGGTATATCTCAGTAAATGAGTGTGAATATTTTAAAAAGAAAGAAAAAATAGCATATTTCAGTAGCAAACCAAAATAGAAAAAAATGTTTGTCATGGTTAGCATCTTTCAACTAAATTTCTAGATTGATTCACATTGTAACTCATAACAAGATTTCTTAAAATCTCTTTTCTGATTTCTTTCACTTGCAGTATTTTACATCTTACAGTTCATCAAAACTTTTCTCTAACCCTCCCTCATATCTATTCCTGCAAAGAAGTAGGGTTAACCCCTGATTTATTTTATCACTACGCTTATTCTCACTTACATTCCTATGGATACATTATTTTCTTATTTATGTGTTTTGTCTTATTTCCAGTTCTGTTGGTCATAAAAATTTTTATCTTCTCAACAGTCTTTGTTTAATGCTGACTCATTACCATATCTCTATATTATGTCATTAAAAAGTTTTCCTGTCAAAGGGTGGTTGAAAAGTTTTTCTCACATGCAAAAGAATTAAGATCAGTTGGCGATGTGTTGGAGACGTTCTTTAAAAGAAACAGTCCTGAAACATTAAGTTGTTGTGGCCCCACTTGGGGAGGAGAAGTGAACACAGAAGACAAACAACAAACGACAGGCACACAAAGACGGTACAAGATTGCAGCCCTTTTTTCCTGCAGCGTCTTTATTTTTAACACTGTTCTTTTGGCAGCTGTCCCAGTCTACCCCAGCTTTTCCCACCGCTATTTTCTATTCCCAGAATGTTTTCATCTCAGCATGGACTGGTTCTCACCTCTCTGCCTCAGGGAGTTGACGTTTGCGTCTCCTCCTTTGCCCTTTCCCATTTGCAGGTCAAGGCACCCTGGCTTGTTGGCAAGTCACAAGGTGTCTTGAGGCCAATCAACAAGAAACAATCCATGTGAGAACAGGTGTTCCGAGAACTGCTTTGTTCAAGTATGGCTGAGAGATGATCTGGTGTCCACTATGTTAAGTGACATAGATGTTAACTCTGTTCCAAAACCAACTTCCTATTCTAAGTAAGTGCTCTAAGTAAGGATGGGTGGGATAATCCAAGTATGATATATAGAGTTTCCAGTCTGAATTTTTTGCACCATTTTTTTAACCTTGCCCATATCCAATTCATTGAAGTAAATTATTAAAACTTTTCTTCTGAACACCTAATGTTACTAGAGCCTAAGAATGAAATTATCCTCTGGGGAAAGAAACTAGACAGAAATTTTTTTCCACTACCATTTGTTTTGTAAACCCTCACTCCTCAGAGCTAGAGAGTATCAGGTTATTTGTCAAAATAGCTTCTCTAATTCTAAGTTCAGAAGGTCAGAACAATTACTTAAGAATTTATGCTGCAGACTCTACATCCTTTAGTCTGGCAGCATAAATTATCCTTTTTACTTCTTATTTTAACTCTATGACAGTGTTATTACAGAGCCTTTGGATCAAGGAGAACTGCTGCAGAATTAGAAAGAAAAAATGAATACTACTGAGTCATTTTCTTTCTACTTGATGAGTAAATTTGGAGACTGCAAATCCAGACATACTTCTGTGATTGAAGTGAAGTAGGTATGTAACTTAAACATTGAGTTCTGAATATGATAGATAGTTTGAAGACTTGGTTTTGTCTTATCTTTGATTCCACAGGAACTGTATAAGAGTGATAAAGTTATTAATACACATTCTGATGTTTCCTGTCTTGAATATGGACCACCCCTTGCCCTTTCATTCTTGTAACATCAATTAACATTTGACTCTTAATATGATGCTCATGCTTTATGCAAATCCAATTTTTTCAGAATCACTAAGGATTAAACTCAAGTATTAGCATTTAAAAATTTTCCAGAGGTGATTCTCAATGCTTCTATACTGACATCTGGTCCCCACCCCCAGCATCTGTGATGCCATGGGTCTGAGATATAGCAGAACATTGGAATTTTTAAAAGCTCCCCGAGTGCTTCAAATATGCAGCCATGCTGAAAGCCACAATGCTAATGGTGTTATTATGATTTTAGTGATGGATTTATTAGAAGTAAATTGATATCTGTGATAATTCTCTCTTGTCTGGACTTAGAATATACCTGATTACTATGAATTTCAAAGGAAGGAAGGCTCAAGAAGTATGAGAAATTCTTAACATCAACTTATGATGAAATTTCTAGAAATAAGTTGAAAAGGAGTATGGACTAAATATTTGTGTCCCCCCCCAAAAAAATTCATATGTTGCAGCCTTAACTTCCAATACAATGATGTTTGGAGATGGGGGCCTTTGGGAGGTGATTATGTTTAGATGAGATCTGGAGGGCGGGGCCCCATTTTGGGAGTGGAGTCTATAACAGAAAGGGACTAGAGCTCTCTATCTCCACCAGGTGAGGATATAGTAAGAAGGCAATTGTCTGCACCCCAGGAATAAAGCCCTTACTAGAACTTTACCATGCTGGCACCCTGTACTTAAACTTCCCAGTCTTCAGAACTATGAGAAATAAATATCTGTTATTTAAGACACCAGTTTATGGTATTTTGTTATAGCAGCTTGAGCTAGCCACTACAAAGAGCCTCTATTACAAAAGGAAAAAAGAGGAAACACAATTTTCTTAACAAATTATGTAGATTACTTTGAACACCCCCCAACAGACACATACAGAAATAAACAATAAACTTCCAAAAGTATAACTGCATATGAAGATATTAAAGAAGATAATTATCAATAGGACTACACAGAACTTTCTGACAGTATTTAATATTTAAAATAAAAAATATTTAAAATAACAAAGAAGAGGCACACAACCAAACAAGAGTGAGAGTCTTAAAAATGTTTCAATGAGGCTTTCAAAATCTTCTAAAGAGCATATACTTTGCTTGTCATTCACGGAGTAAAAACAAGAAATAAATAATCCTTCTAGAGATATAAATAAATTACAGAGAAAATTGGACTTCCTCAATTCCAATTTGAATTCTGTCTTTCTATCAAGAACAGGAATATCAAGAGCAAAATATCTGCAACTAACATTGCTATAGGGGAATTGAAGTCCAAGATATGGTAGGAGATGTAGGACAGCTCTTAGCCAGTCTAAATGATTTCAAAAACCAATTGAGGCCAGTGAAATTTTAGTTCTAAGAGAATGTGCAAATAAGATCGCTGCATTACTGAAATAAAGGCATTCATTACCTTAGTCTTTAAGTACACACACACACACACACACACACATAAATATAGAAGAAAACCGATTCAGGCAATTCATATCAGTAATCTTCATTTTTCCTCCAGCCAAGATTTTAAGATTGATTATTTTTAAAAATAAACTTACACACATACACAGTTTAGAATTAAATAGTCTAACTTGTAACAAAAAGTGGCATTCTTTTACCATTTTCTTGGGACACAGCCCATTTCAACTTTTTACACATACATAAAGTATTACCATCATATTTACAAATGACATGTTCAGATTGCTACTTTTAGATTTTGCTCATTTCAGGCATTATTAACTCAAGCTCCACCACTGCACTGCCTCCATCTAATTCAAGTCATTTAAATTGTGCTACGTTCCTGATGTCCTCCATGGTAATTTTGTTAGAGTACTATTCGGTGTTTACATGTTATGTCAACAATTCAAAATTTAATCTTATTGTGTGCATGACTGCTTTTTCTTTTCTGCATTTTTTGTCACTATATGTGGAAAATTTTCCCAAATTGTGTTTTTTCTCTCTGCCCTCACATCACAACAATCATCAACACATAAGATTTCTGTAACCGAATGTGGAGGAATTCTCCCCACCAATAAACAAGTAATTAACTCAGCAGCAGACACCAATTGGGTGTCCTCCAATTCAATTCTGACACTATCCACCTGTAAATAGTATCAGGTCCCACAGGTTGAGGGCTCAGTCCTCAAGACTGACCCCTCCTTTCCACCAGTTGCAAATTCAGGCCTCTGGAATTTCTGGCCAACTGGCTTCCAGTTGCAACCCCCATGACCCCCAATTTCAGTTCGGTTAATTTGCTAGAGTAGCTCACAGAACTCAGGGAAACATTTACTTCCACACTGGTTTATTACAAAAGATAGACAAAGAGGTGTAGGAGGTATGGGGAAAGTGTCATGGAGCATCCATGCCCTCCCTGGGCATGCCACCCTCCAGGAACCCCCACGTGTTCAGCTATCTGGAAGCTCTCTGAACCCTGACCTCTTGGGTTTTCATAGAGGTTTCATTATATAGGCATGATTGACAACTATGTAGAAATGTGATCGGACAAAAAGCTCATGATCCAAACCCAAGAAGGCCTATCTGTGCAGAGTCTTCCTGGCCTCTCTATGCAGCATTCTTTCCTCCAGGGTATAGGGCAGGACCCTTTGTGGAATGAGGGTCTTTTGACCCATAATCAAATTAGACTATGGTAGTTATGAACCAGGAACTATGGATGAAAAAATAAAATAAATATATATATATATATATCTCATGACACCACAGTCACCTTTCAAACTGGTAATAGTTTCATTTTATTTGCTTAGTTTCCTGTATTCTCATTAATATTTCAATCCCAAACTCTTTGAAAACTGTCTAAATATTCACTAAAGATATTCAAATATATCAGCTAGTCTATCAGTTTCATCTTCTGAGTTGCTCCAATCTACACTGCTTGCCATTTTTACCTATTTCATAGCTGTCATCCTGATACAGTATTTCATTCTTGTCCTGGAGAGTTTTTTAAATTTCTTCTATGTGGGAACCCCCTTTTCTAGGGTATAATGTTCTCCTTTTTCTTAATTATACCCTCCTATTTATGGAGCAAATCTCTTATATAACTTCCAGAGAAATAGTGCATTGGAAAAATATTTATTGAGAATTTGAATGATAATAAAAAAAGACACAGATGTTTGTTTTCACCACTTATATAATCCATTGTACTAGAGGTCCTAGCCAATGCAATAAAAAAATAATAAAAAAATCTTAAAAAACATGAAAATAGGAAATGAAGTCAAATAAGATCTTTATTCACATAAGGCATGACTTTGCACATAAAAAATTCTAAGCAAACACCAAAGAACTATTAAAATTATTAAGTGAATATAACATTGTCTCGGATCACAAAGTCAATATACAAAAAAAACGATTATCTTTTCATGTAATAACAGCAAATACTTTAAATTTAAAGCACAATACCAATAATATTCCAAAACATAAAATTCTTGCTTATGGGTCAATGTAACGAAAGATGTGTAAGAACTCTATATTGAAAATTCCAACATTTCTGATTTTAAAAACATTAATAAGATTTAAATAAATCTAAAGATATAACATATTCAGAACTGGAAGATACAGTATTGTTAAGATGTAAATTTTTGTAAATTGATCTAAGGATTTAATATAATCCCAATCAAGATATCTGTAGTCTATTTTTATAGAAACTAAAAAATAATATTGTAAAAATTTTATGTAAATTGAGAGGACCTAAAATATCTAAAGCAATCTTGAAAGTGAACAGAGTTGAAGAACTTACTTTACCTGATTCTAAGACTTACTCTGAAGTTCCAGTAATCATGTTAATGTAAGATAAAATAGATCAATGGAACATCATAGTGTCCAGAAATAGATCCATACATAACAAATGAAATCAGTTTTTACTATGAGACCAAATCAATTTAATAGTGAAAATAAACTATCTTCAAAAATTGGTGCTAGAGCAACTGGAAATCCGTATTGTAAAAAAAATGACTTTCAATTCCTACTTCATACCATACATAAAATTTAATATGAGATGAAAGATAGAACTAAATGTAAATGTTAGTACTGTAAAGATGTAGAAGACAATATTAGAGAATGTCTTCATGACCTTGGAGTAGGCAAATATTTCCTAAAGCATATGCTGAAAGTACTAACTATAAGGAATAAAATGATAAATTGACTTCATAAAATTAAAAATATCACCTTATCAAATGGTACCATTAAGAAAATGAATAGGTTAGTCACAGACTGGGAAACATATCTATATTGCATGTATCTGACAAAATATTTTAACTCAGAATAAAGAATTTCTACTACTGAATAATAAAAAGACAAAGAACCCAACAAAAATCGACAAAAGACTTAAATGGACATTTCACAAAAGAAGACACACAAATGGCCAAGAAGCAATCTGAGCAGTCAGGGACATCCACAATAAAATCACTGTGATATACTACTATACACCTACTAGGATGACTAAAATATAAAAGACAACATAAATGTTGGTAAGGATATGTTGCCATTGGAACCCTCACACATTTTTTTGAGAGTGTAAAAATGCATAAGTTCTTTGGAAAAGTGTTTGATATATTATTACAAATTTAAATACACATCTGAATATCCTAGAAACTTCACTCTTATATATTTTTTTAAAGAGGAATGAAAATATTTTCCCACAAAAATGCTTGCATGCCTATGTTTATAGTAGTTTTTTTCATAACAGGCAAACTGTAAACAGCCCACATGGTCATTAATGAACAATGGACAACCTATCATATATTGTCTATTCATGCCATGAAATAATACTCAGCATTAAAATTAAGGGTTATTTTCATATGCAACATGGGTCAATCTCAAAGCTATTATTCTGAATGAAAGATGCTAGATAATAATGAGCGCATCCTTTATAATTTCACTTCTGCGAAGTTTTAAAACATGTAAATCAATCTATTGTGATGGGAATCACATCATTGGTCACTTTGAGGGTGGAATTCAATGGGCAGAGATACGAGGGAACTTCTTGAGTGATGAAATTTTCTGTCTTAATGAGAGTGGAGTTAAATGTATATATTCATTTGTCAAAACTGATCAAACTGTACACTTAAGATTTATAAATTTTACTTTGTGTAAGCTATACCTCAATCAACTTAACACTTGGGGAAGAAAGAAGTTAGGAAGAAAGTCACAAGAATTTTGGGGATGAGAGTTTTTTTATTAGTTAATACTATTAAAAAATTGTACTTATTATTATTAACTTAGCCTGATAATATTTTAACTATAACAAGGCACCTACTTATAATTCTCAAATCTATCAATAAATTATCAAATAATTAAACTTTAGAAGCCTTACATATGACACTTTACAGATTCATAATATTTGGCATATGGCTTTTATATTCTCCTTCTCGAAATTAAATAAAACATTAACAAAAAACAAAGAATGAAGCTGATGAAAGCTAGCAGCATAGGGAAAGAACTCTTGGCTGGGTGCGGTGGCTCACGTCTGTAATCCTAGTACTCTGGGAGGCCGAGACGGACGGATCGTTTGAGCACAGGAATTCGAGACCAGGCTGAGCAAGAGTGAAACCCATCTCTACGAAAAGTAAAAAAAATTAGCCGGGCGTGGTGGTGCTTGCCTGCAGTCCCAGCTACTAGGGAGGCTGAGGCAGTATGATCTCTTGAGCCCAGGATTTTGGAGTTGCTGTGAGCTAGGCTGATGCCACTGCACTCTAACCTGGGCAACAGAGTGAGACTCTGTCTCAAACAAACAAAAAAAAAAAAAAAAAAAAAGGAAAGAGCTCTTTTATTCATTTGGCACTGAACTAACCTGTTATGTTTAAATACATCATTACCTGCTGGGGGGGGGTGTTATAAAAAAAAGACACAAAGTAAGAAATTCTTCCCAACCTAATTTAATTAAAGAGAAAGTTTTACACTTAAAAAATTAAGTAACAAGGCAAGGCAGTATATAATTATTTGCCAAAATTAGTGGTAGATGTGACAAATGTAAAGAAAGATGGAGAAGCAATATTTCCATTAGTGTTTTTGTTTTATTTCCTATATATTACAGGGCTTGAGGACTTTAACTAAACCCTCAAACAGGGGATATTATAGTAAAATATTTTTTTGTCTTGTCCCATAAAGGTGGCACCAGTCAATGGGAACACAACCCCTTAAAAAAGTGTAGACAGCTGAGTGTGTGGGTCCCTACATTAATGTGATCAGAAGAGAGAGTTGTATCCAGTCTGTAGATAGAGAGTATTTGTCAAGAGAGTCCAAGGTTATAGCTTGGGAACCCATGCCACCAGAAAATGTAAAGGACAAAACAAACTATTTGATCTTAAATTGATGATTATTTTTAATCAAAGCAAAAATTGTTATTAAGCATCGGGATGTTTCAAACATGACAGACATGAGTAAGATAACAACCTTGAGTAGATGTACAGGCAGACAGGAATTCTAATAACTACCAACTCCATAACACATCGGGGAATTCCACCATCCTTCTCTTTGAATATCATTGCATTATGTTTCATCTGTATTAAAAATAAATTAGATAATTTGCTCTGTTGCCCTTCCTCATTTCTTTGATTATTTCATTTCCTAAAACAAATGAAAATATGCTGTGATCATAATGCATGACAATAGAGCTCAGAAAATAGAAACTAGTATTTTAATTGCCATTTAAAATTCTTTGGTATTTCATTTACAAGATTTCTTTTTCTTTTTGTCCTACATGTGTTTCTGTGATACCTAAATAAATGACATCTTCCATCAATATTTCATTGTTACCTACAAGGTCCCTAGATTTTGAGAACTGAAAATGAAATATATTCCAAAAAAGATAGCAAAGTTTAAATGTTGTGCCAGTAACATCCTAAATAAATGGAATTAATTTACTGACTTATTTTTCTCATGTATGAAGAGAAAGCAAATAATTTTTTCACATAAATAATTCTGTTTATATTAATCTTGTTTCCTCAATGCTTTCAACATAAGTCCACTCAAACTAACTGAAGTAACAAATGAAAATGTTTATTATTGATATAAAGTGATTTTATAGCACCAAAGAACCAGCAACAAACTAAAATCAAATACATGTGAACTAACAAGTCAAATACTTATGTCACTTTTCCCATTTGTCTCTTTTCTGCTTCTCTCCTGGAACTCACTCAAATTTTTTCTCCCTGGGGACAAATTTCCTCTGCTTCCTCAGTTTATACATGGCCCATATGAGTCGATTCCACAAGGTGACTTTTTGGCTTTAAGCCAATGTCAATTATGACTTGATTCAGAGTCCTCCCTTCAAGATCCACTGAAAATCCCCTAGCTTCCATGGAGCCATACAGCTACCCTGGAAGGGCCAGGGCCAGCCTTGGTGTCAAATCCATTTTTGCACTCATTGAAAAATTCAAGTAACTCTTAGAATTACTTGAGTGTGAGCTATTTGCACTGAAAATAGTGACCTTCATGAATCATAGCTTAGAAGCAACCCCACAAGAATGCTCTCTATTTTATGGATAGTGGAAAGTTTTTAGACACAGAGAAAAATTTTGTATAGATAAAGAGATAAATTTTATAATATGGAGAATATATGACTTTTAAAATTTATTCACTAACCTTAGGGCAAGCTATCACCAATGATCATCCTTGTTAGTATATAACATATTCAAATAGTTTCTTATTAGATATTTGGACCTGTCAACTGAAAAATCACCAAGTTCACAAATTTGGACAGGAGAACTTTATTTCTTATAAAGGGTTTCAGCCTTCAGGCTGGCCACCTTGATAGACTGAGAAGCATAGACTCCAGCAGAAGCCAAGAATAACCACTTCAAGGGAGAGATAAAGAGAACAGAAATTCATGCAGAGCAGGGTGGCCAAATATACATATTTAATAAGCTATAGAGGGACTCATGAATATTTATGACAAGAGCGACATACACATGTGCAATTGAGCTTCATGACTCCTTATGGGTCACATGTTGAAAAAAATGGCAATACTGTCATTATTCAAGGTGGAGTTTTCTTTCAGCCCTCTGATGTGAAAAGGTGAAGCAGAGGACAGGTAGACCCTCTGCACAGCCTCTGTAGACTGGCCAGAACTACTCCATGGTCAGTGATGTCTTATCAGGAAGGAATGCTGATCAGTTGTGTTGAAACCACAAAAAGGAGGGGCAGTCATAAGGTTGCTTGAAATTGGCAAGTGGAACAAGTATTTACAGAGGGCTGGTTTCTGTTTAGCCCTTAGGAGAGAAAGCCTTATGGCGGTTACCAAGGGAGGGGGTATAACAAGGTGTGTCTGACCTCCACTCCAGTCATGGCTAGAAACTCAGTTTTAAGGTTTCTCTGGGGTCGCCTTGGCAAACAAGGGGTCATTCAGTTGGTTGAGAGGCTTAGGATTTTATTTTTATCTCTGAGATCCAAATTTATAAGTAGTAACTTCAGAATATGTAAAGGATAGATAGGATTATTTGGGACACTGGACCTATGATAAAATAAACTAGCTTAACCATTCTGACTGTGGCTATTTATTTAAAAATTGTGTAGTATAAGTCAATAAAAATTCTTGAAGCTATGGAAATCAACTGGAAAAACTCCAATGTATAATGGGTACATCATAAGCTCTATTCCATGCTCAGATAACTAAAATGCAGAGCTGTTTTCCAAATCCCTGTACTAATATATGACATTGTCTTTATGGATTTGCAATAATTTATATAGCAGGATGAATTATTAGAGATAACTAAATTTATTTACCTATTTTATCTACATGCTGAAATTAATATTTTTGCTTACTTGCATATGTGAATCTCTATAGCAATAGCATCTGCTTGTACTCATTTTCCCGTTGCATTTCTAGTATACACCAAATACAGATTATCCAATTTTAGACTGACATGCTTTTGAAGACAATACATTTATAGCTTACAGAGTAATGCCTTGGGCTATATATAGAAAAAGGGATTTTCTGACAAAAGAATGTCATTGATATCTCTTACACAAATGTAAATATCGGCTTACCCTAACAAGATCAGCAAATGGCTCCCTGAGGCATACCTTGCACTTATTTATGTGTTTCCATAAAGAGAACAAGAGATAAAAATGGCCCAATCAAGCAAAAAATACATTATAATTAAATATTCATTCCATCAGTACTTCCTCTTTCCTGGGTTAAAAAATGACCTGAGAAATGGTGGACAGACCTACTGAATAGGAAACCTTTGCTCTGGGATTTTTGATAATTTGGATTCGGTTGGCTAAGTTTTGCTTTTGAACTGCTGATGCTGAAAAATTTTAAATAGTAAGAGTATTGAAAGTAAGTTCTAGGAATTATTTTTTATGTCTTTTCACTACCTAGAATAGGAGTCGGCATTTAATAATTGTGACTTAATTGACTAAACTAGTAAAGGCAAAGGGAAAGTAAGGAGGCATTCACTTTATAGAATTATTTTCAAATCCTTTTTGACAAGTACAATAGAAACACTTGAATTTAAAAGGCAGCCTATGAACATTCAATATCTTCGTAATAAGTAGCCTTTATGTAAGTGTCACATATATTCTATCACAAAGTCTTCTTGCTAAAATTAAGGATGAGTGTTATTCTTTTCTTAATTCCTTTTACAGCTTCCAAAATTGTGTTGAGTGTGGGCACAAATTTCATCCCACAAGCTATCTCCTGCCTTTCTACATCTGTGAGACCTACAGATTGCCCAAATCAAATCGAGAAGGGGGTAGAAATTCACAGACGTAACCACCTCCTATGAATCTCTATATTATTGGTTGTTATGTTTGGCTTTTTTATTTTGGTAGGAAGATTTCTGTTAGCCTGGCTTTGTCTTTATCAGGAATTAGACAAGTCCTCTTGGGTTTGCCTGAAATGGTGCTAAACTGTAAACAGACCTTGTGGGTTGACCAAAGCCAGTGAATGCTGTTAATGAATTCTAAGATATTGAGGACTTTATTCTTTCTATTACACTTGTCATTGAATGTGCTAAAAAAGTACTAAATGCTTTAAAAATGTGTTATTAAAACATACTTGAATTAGTATCACTAAAGGCATAAAGGAACATTTAAATATATATATATACTTGAGAAAATAAAATAGGAAAAGGACTATGTTTGTTTATTTTTATTTATTTTTTAGAAATAAATATTTAAGAAATAAATAAATATTTAAGAAAACATAAAATCAATCTTTTAAAATTTTTTTATTGCAAAGTATTATAGGGTACAAATAATTTGGCTATGTGATTCAATGTTATAATACTTGTGTTATGGTTATAGGAGTGCCTTTACCCAGATATTGTTCATTGTACCTCTTAGGTAGGTTTTCACCCATTCCCTCCACCCACTTCCCCTGATTAATTTCCATGGAGTTTAACTAATCTCCAAGCATGTATATGTTCAGTTAGTTCAAATTTAGTACTGAGTACATGTGGTGTTTGTTTTTCATTCTTTAGGTATTTCACTTAGGATAATGGTCTCCAGCTCCATCCAAATTGCTGTGAAAGACATTAATTTATCCTTTTTTATGTCTGAGTAGTACTCCATGGTATATATGCACCACATGTTGTTAATCTCTCATGAATTGATGGGCACTTGATTCCACATCTTTGCAATTGTGAATTGGGCTGCAATAAACATTCAAGCAAAGTTGTATTTTTGATAAAATGACTTCCTTTCCTTTGGGTAAATACCCAGTAGTGGGATTGCAGGATCAAATGGAAGGTTGACTTTACTTTCTTTGAAGACTCTCCATGCTGTTTTCTATAGAGGTTATACTAATTTGCAGTCCCACCAACAGTGCATAAGTGTTCCTTTCTCTCTGCATCCACGCCAGCATCTATTTTTTTGGACTTTTTATTAAAGGCCATTCTGACTGGAGTAAAGTAATAGGTTTTAATTTGCATTTTCCTGATAATTAGTGATGTTAAACATTTTTTCATATGTTTATTGGCCATTCATCTATCTTCTTTTGAAGTTTCTGTTCATATTTTTTGCCTACTTTTTAATGGAGTTGTTTGATTTGCTTGAGTTCTTTTTTTCATATTTTAAATCTTTTAACATAAAACGTACATATGTATACTTTTCTTTTTCTTTTTCTTTTTTTTATTTCAGCATATTATGGGGGTACAAATGTTAAGGTTACATACATTGCCCTTTCCCCCTTCCCCCTCCAGTCAGAGCCTCAAGCCTGACCATCCCCCACATGGTGCACATTGCACTCATGTATGTATATACCCATCCCCTCCTACCGTCTGCCCAACACCCGATAAATGTTGTTCCTGTGTGTAAAGGCACTCATTTCTAATCAAGGAATAAAAGAGGAATTTCTAAAAAATCCTTGGGACTTGAAGGGTGATAAGCTTGTTTAAAAAAAAAAGTGAGAAATTTTGGACAGCAAGAAGTATTTATAAGTGCTATGGTATCTGTTTGACTGTCTCATCATATACATGTACCTCTTTCCAGTAGAAAATTAAAAATCAGTAAGAGCTTCCACTCTCGTGTGGCCCTCCTCAACAGTTATCTTCCCTCTAACTATTCATACTCTTTAGTATCACACTCTCTTCATGTATTTCCCTCAAAATATTTGCTTCAAGAATGCTGAAGTTCTCCTCTATCAGACAGCATGGAGAGAAATTAGGACAGTCAGTGACATGGTTCCTGACCCCAGGATTAGCCGTATCCAGGTGTCCCAGAAGTTCTGCAGATGGGCCATAATGGAGTGTAACATAACAACCTCTAATTCATTTTCTGCCACCTGATGTTGCATAACTAACATTAGTTTTTTATATTATCATAAAACTCAGTCAGGGCTAATTACATTTTTCCAACTGGGCATTGTGCTTTGCATTAAAACTTCCTGAATTATCAATGGCTGATATTTCTAAACTAGTTTCATCTTGGAAAAAACATAAGAGAATTTGGAGAACTATTGAAATTTCTGATTTGGGGAAATACTCCTAAGTAATGTTCCCAAAGTAATGAATTAAACTCTTGAGAAATATGGATAGACTCTTGCTAAGAATGCCACAACAGTGGAAATTAACAATGGAGAGGTGGCACTTACAAGCCTGTCCCCAAGGAAGCTGCCTGTACTTAATCTCCAGAGTGAAAACTGGAGGTTGTTCCTCCTGACCACCAAGTTGTTGTACTTAGGCATTTGCCGTTAGTACATTTGCTTCTCAAAAGTTTCTGTTACTCCCCCTCTGATATACACAGAAATTTAGCTGTCCGTGGTAATAAATATCATCTCTGTCATCCACAGCTATCAATAGTCACAGGAATTTCTGTTTTCATCTCGTGCGGTCATGATGAGCTTTCACATTTAGCTCCAAGCGCTTTCTCTTTTAAGCTAGATTCAGATTCTGGAAGACAATAATAACCATTAACTATTACTTTAACAATATCTGAGACATAGTGATTAGCCCTCTAGCTTACTAGTTATGAAAAACTGCAGCATCTTAAGACAGAGCTTTTCATCTTCATTCAATCTCCCCCACTCTGCTCAGCTTCACCTAACTTACATATAGTGTCACCATTATTTCATCTTTCCAGCCATAAAGACTTGTGTTTTCCGATTTGCCATGGTCTCTTATTTTGACAGCCCTGTGTTTGCCATCTCTTAATTATAGATTTTTTAAATTTTTCAGCCTTTCCATATTCTTCTCTTCTTTATTGTTTCTTTACTTCGTAGCTAATTGGCACTCATTCTTCAAGGATCTGCCAAAATACCACCTCCCACTTTCTCTGGACGTCTCTTCCCTGGGTGTGCTTACTACCCTGAGTGTACATCTGTGCGGATGGAGCCCATGGCTGGCTTTGTTATCACCCAGAGTTAAGGAGACAGGACCTTGTTTCACTGATCGTCCTATCTCTAACTTAGGAGATACATGTGCTTCTCAATAAATGTTTGCTAATTTTTCATATAGGGGTTCAATGACTGAATAAAATTTAAAAAAAAAAACTGCCACTCTTTCTTTTCTTGGAGGACCTCAACATACTATTAATAGTTGTCAAGTTTTCTGAGAAATTACTGTGAAAGTAGCTTTGAGAGTAATGGAGTTAAAGTAATTTAGGAGTAGGGAGACTCTGCTGAGTAAATGTGCCTGAGTGGGCTGTTTCACTCACACAATACGCTCACCATCTTCTTGTCCATTCTTTGTGTTCCTCATTACATTTAAACATCTCATCATGCTTTCGCTTCCCCCGAGTCTTCTCCCCAGTTGCACCTCACACCTGGCATGTTCTGCCTGCCCCACTTAGTCAAGTTCTCTCGTTTCCATCATTCAAACAACTTCTGAAATCCTATTTCCTCTATTAAGCTTCTGACTAATTGGAAAAGAGGTAGCAATTTCCCCTTGAAGGGCAGTCCCCACAACTCTGCCTCCATATGACTTTGTGCTAAGGGCCCTGATTCCTCCGGAGACTGACTCATGGCTCTAAAGACATCTGCTTTATCTGGAGTTTTCTATCTGAAAAGGTCAGTTCAGAGAATATAAAGAACTTTGAATAGTACCTTGAATATTTTCCTAGAAAAAATAAGGCCTAAATAAATGCTTATAAGGGAAAGTGAGATGCTAAAATATCTCAAATTGAAAATTCCTTCTTTGGCTAAAGCTTACCTAGAGTCAATGATTCAATAATAGAGGCAGTTTTTAAAGGTGAAATATTTTTGTTATTTTCATATAATACTACTGTTGATAAGGCAGAATTGATAGTTCATGTTCTTCTTAGTAGCATTGTCTAAGGCCATTAATTTATTTAGAAAAGAGGATGTCTAGAACAATAGAGGTTAATTTCATACTAAATTATGAAGTTTCATTCTCGTAGAATATGCATTTCTTATTCATATTTTACAAATGAGGAGACTATGACAGCTAATCCAAATCAAAAATTTTACATTTGATCTAATGGCAAATCCCAGAGCGAAAGCTCATACCCCTCAAGCTTTCAGCCTTTCAACTTGGATACATCATCTCATCTCAAAGAAGTACAGTAGGGTTAAATACACAGGAAAGAATTTGTATAGGTCACATAATGGCTCCATTCTAGTCTTTGATTTCTGAAGTTGGAATCACCCAGCATCAATACGGCTATCAAGACTCTAAAGTTGTAGGGCATTTTTCTGTTCAAAATACACTTGGGTCCATAAAAAGACTGATAGTTGATTTCAATGTCTTTTCAACACCTTTCCTGAGGACACACCTTTTTCTAAACAAGATGCCATTATTCTATACATCTACAAATGCAAACCTCTGGCATGCATTGATGCTCTGTACGAATGCTGCTTTGATCCTTTGCAAAGTGTTACAGTAACCAGAAAGTAAAAGGAAAAATGAATGGAGGGAAGCCCTGAGGAGCAATGTTTTATAAATCAGAATTTCCACGCAATTTTATAGATGAGTTCACTGGGTACCATGCTAGAATATGAATGCACAGCAAAGAATTACCATAACTTGTAATTTTTTATATCTAAAATGCACTATAGAAATCATTCATCTGACTGTTACACACTGATATCTTCTACCCATTTGGACCTACTTAGGCAGATACTCCCTTCATTTAAGCTATTGCTTCATCATGTATTATATGCTACATTTTCAATTGCATTTAAGACCACAGGCATGTACAGTGATGTATATTAGTACATTGAAAACAAGTTCTACATCTTCCAAAAGAACCTAAGGGTCAAACACAAAGCAGTTGCTGGCATTTGACATCCTCTAATTCTAAAAATAAAATGTCTGTCTTTCATAGACAATGGATTATGTTGGATTAGGGGGGTTTTGTTTGTTTTGTACCAGCCATGGTAACTTTTTATATTGCTCTTTTGGAAATGTAAGAAGTTGGAATATCAGCATAAACCAAAACCTTAGTGAATTCATTTAACCTATGTTAAGGTTACTCACACCCAATCTTTTTGCTCCTCTTTTACTCTGTTGATGGAAAGCATTGTATGCAGTGAATGAGAATTAGCACATCCACTTATAATAATTGCCAACATTTTTAGAGAATAAACTATGTAGCATGTACCATGTTAAGTAAATTATTTCCTTTGATCATGAGAACATCCTTATGAGATAAATACTATCATCAGCCCCATTTTATAGATAATAGAACCAAGGTACAGAGTAGGTAAGTTAATTGTCCAAGGTGAGCTAGAGGGAGGTGAAGACAAAACTACCCACATTTATACAATTCCACTACCAAACCCATACTTCCCTGCACCCACATTCTGTTGCCTCCAAAGTTACAAATTAAGAGAATCAGTAATGTGCTTGCTTATCCAACATACCATACAAATAAAAAATACATCAGAGATAAAGAAGCACAATATGATGTTATAAGTATAGGTCCTAAAGCTTGGCTTCAAAAAATATGACGTTACCACTTACTAGCTTGGTGACTTTTAGATAAGTTACCAAACCTCGCTGTACCTTAGTTTCCTCATTTATAAAGTGAGATAATATTAGTACCTACCTGATCTGATTATTGAGGATCAAATTAGTTAATATATATAAATACCTAGATTAGCACATAGTAGGTGCTCAATACATCATTTATCTTTTACCTCATAGACAGAAGTTGTCTTGGTTTGTGTTGCTATAACAAAATGTGTTTGCTATGCTATAACCATAGACTGGATAATTGATAAAGAACAGAAATTTAATTCTCACAGTTCTGAAGGCTGGGAAGTCCTAGATCAAAGCACCAGCATTTAGTGTCTGGTGGGGGCTCCGTCTCGGCTTCCAGGATGGTACCTTGGAGCTGCATCCTCAGGAAGGAATGAATGCTTTGTCCTTCCTTGGCAGAGGAATGGAAGAAAGCAAATCCATTCTCTCAGGCCCCTTTTTAAAGGCCCTAATCCCTTCCGTGAAGGCTCTATCCTCATGACTTAATCACCGCCTAAAAACCCCACCTTTTCATACTAACATGTTGGCCCTTAGGTTTCAACACATAAATTTTGGGAGACACACTAAGACCATAGCAGAACCCTACTCTGGATACAGGCCCAGGTAAAATCATATTGTCTGATTTTCCCAGAGTGTGGTAACTTCTGTGAACCAATTAGGCCAGCACTACTATTTTCCTGTTTAAAATCTGATGCAAGCTTTAGAAGCATTAAAATGATTCTAGGAATGTCCTAGGAACCATTGTAACAAGTGATTCTCTTGGATTCTAGAACAAGTGTTCTCATCCTTTTGAAGGGTAAGGCTGCTTTGAGGATCTAATGGAAGCTACTTTAGGTCTTCTTCAAAAAAATTCAAATATGCTCATACAAGTAAGCTTTTGCATATAATTTCAGGTGTCCAGAGATTCCTGAGGCTCATGGGCCCCTGTAAAGAATCCCTGCTTCAGAGGGATGTGACTGAGACAGGAAACCCATATTCTAATTGTGTCCTTACGAACCAGTGCAGTGATCTTGAAAAAGTCTTTCAGCATCTCTAAATTAAATATTCCTATTCCCATCTTAAAATACGAGGATCAGAGCAAATGATCCCTAAAATTCCTTTCACTTATAATTCTATAATTCTGAATTACATAACAAGTTCTGTTAACCAACCAATTTCAGTAGTTTATTATTCTTCTCTCTAGGTTTCTTAATTAATATTGATCTTGTTTTAGCTAGTTCTGCCAATTCTGAAGAAAATGGAAAATTACCTTAATCTTTATAGACATCTCTAGATTTAGAATTCATAATTTACTGCCCATTTTCATCCAAGTTTGTATAAATGAAATTTACATATTTATGTACTCTGTCAAGTACTTGATTATTAATGCACAAATCATCTGAGGTGCCTACAAATAGAATATGTGAATAGTGATTGAATTCTTCCTCAAAATCCTGGTCACTTTGGGGGTACTGGTCATCTTTAACCTCAAACTAATTTACTTAGTAGATGAAAGAGAGAGAAAGAAGAGAAACTACACACTATTTATCAGCTGAGGACTTGACTATTAATACATCACAGATGGTCCTGTGGATCACTAAGTTTTTTTTTTTAAGTCAAAGTGCAGATATTCTGATAAAATAATACTACCCATATTTTTATAATCCTGTGCATCTGCAAAATCTTCTATGCACATTTTCTCAAATGTCACGATCACCTTTTTATTTTTGCTTTTATTTTGGAGACTAGATTTACAGAAAAGTTGCCACAATAGCACAGAGAGCTCCCACGTGCTGGTAATCTACCTGGTTCCCCGAATGTTAACATCTAACATACATCACCATGGTGCATTTGTCAAAACTAAGAAATTATCATTGGTACAATGCTATTAACTAAACTGTACATTTACTCAGATGTCAACAGTTTTGCTACCAATGTCCTCTTCTTGTTCCAGGATCCAACTGAGGACACCGCATTGCATTTGTTGGTTACGTCTCCTTAGTCTCACTCAGTCTGTGACAGCTGCTCAATCTTTCCTTGTTTTTCATGACTTGACAATTTTGCAGAGTCTGGATCAGGTGTTTCAGAGAATGTCCTTCAATTGTGTTTGTCTGATGTTCACTCACGATTAGATTGTGTTTATGTGTTTTGAAGGAAAAATACCACAGGAGTGAAGTACTCATTTCATTACATAATCTCTGAGGGTATGTAACAGCAACATTACTTATCACTGGTGATGCTGATCTCTTAGTTAAGGTAATATTTCCCAGTGTTTTGTACTATAAAGTTACAATTTTTCCCTTTCCTTACTTTACTCATTGGAAGCAAATCACTAATACAGCTGTTATTTCAAGGAACAAAAACTATGCTTTAACTTGTAGAGGTGTATGGCAGGGGGTCGGAGGGGCGTGTATCTAAATGTATTACTTGGACAACTACTGTGGACAGCCACTTTTTCAAGCACATATTACTGCTTCCATTTGTATAGGTGAAAACTGACGCTCAGACTGACCAAATCACACAGCCAGGACATAGTAAAGCTAGTGTGCAAAATTGACTCTTCTAATTCCAAATTTATTCATTTTTCCATGACACCAAAGGATCCCTATTTAGGTAGAATGATTTTTTCCTGTGTTTTAATGGGAGTCCAGCAATTTTCACTTCAATTTTTTTACTTGTTTTGTTCAGCAACTAAAACACCTTTTAGTTAATACCATTTGAATGTAGCCAAAAGTGTCAGTGTGGTTTCCAATATCTACTTTAAGGTATATCATGAGATGTGGGAGGCTCTGGTTTGCTCAGGGTCCAGTATGTCCTCCTTCTAGGCACTGTTCAGCCTCCTCTTTCCTCAAGTGCAGGATTTTCTACTACAAGAGTATCCAATCAAAATGCATCTTCCTATTCATAAAACATTAATAAAAAGCAAAATGAACCATTTCAGACCTTGCCTTAGGTAAAAGAAAGGTCTATTGTCCTCGAATTCAATTTATAACCTACCACAATGCACATCCATCCCAATGGACTTGCAGGCCTTCCTAGAGTGGTCTGACTTGTCTAAAGAATACACTCAAATTGATGGACTGTGGTTGCTACCTGCCCGGTGTCTGCAGGATCCTCCTTGTGGTGTCCGGTTGCAGACCCCAGGCTTGGTAGAGCTGTCCCTTGCTAATGACTTCCAGTCATGGCAAAGAGAGCCCAAATTGTAACAGGTGACACAAAGGGGAAAGATTCTGTATCACGTTACTAATTCCCAAGAGCTAACCCGTCACTCGACTCCCCTCTTCTTCTCCAGAAGTTTAGGAATTTACAGACATTTTAAAACTAGCATTTCTTTTGGCCCCATTGCTTGTCTTATCAGTCAGTCAAGTAATGTTTAATAGCACTCCCCGACTTGTGGTGACTCACTAAGCCTGTGGGACAGTTAATCCAGAATGACAGGTTCCCCGCCCACCAAGTACTTACCATCTAATACAAAGACAACAGACCCACACATAATGGGAGACATTCCATCCAAACACAAAAGGGAGGGCTTGTTGTGTGCTGGCTGCATTTGGGGTTCTTGGGTTTTGTTGTGTACTTTAGAGTTGATGTGTATGTGTGAGAGAGAGAGAGAGACAGAGAGAGAGAAAGAGAGAGTGTCAAAGAGAAAATAGAATGAGAGACAACATTACAAGCACTAAAAGAGTTGAAGGACCTAGGGGAAAACACAGAGTTTGCTGGTCATTCATTTAAGGCTTCAGTATTAAGTTTAGTGGGTTCTCCCCATCCTACGCCCCCAGGTGCCACTGTGCCCAACACAAGTATGGAAGTTTTATGAAGAGGAAGCACCAAATATCAAAATTAACATGGACTGGCCCCATACACAGCCCTCACACCCCTTCATCCCTGTGTGCTTCCTGCCCTCCACACCCTTACCCCTCGTCCTGCAAATATATTTCATATGCCTTAACATGGGAGTCACATGCCCTAAAGAGAGGCCACAGTCTGGGTTTGGTGCCTGTGTTGGTGAAGCCACCCTGCCTGTTGGCCGTTTCCCTCTCTCCTTAGTGTCATGGGAGCTGCTAATGGTTCCGTCAGAAGACGCATCCAACTCTACAGGATACTGTATCCCTCGGCCTCCATTTTCTAATCTGTAAAACAATGGATAATATTCATGAATTTATTGTGACAATTTAAAAAATTAACTCATCTCTAAAAGCACTTTATTTTTTTGTTTTTTTTTTTTATTCTTGTTTGTTTGTTTGTTTGTTTTTGAGACAGAGTCTCACTCTGTTGCCCAGGCTAGAGTGCCGTGGCGTCAGCCTAGCTCACAGCAACCTCAAACTCCTGGGTTCGAGCAATCCTCCTGCCTCAGCCTTCTGAGTAGCTGGGACTACAGGCATGCGCCACCATGCCCGGCTAATATTTTTTTCTATATATTTTTAGTTGGCCAATTAATTTCTTTCCATTTTTAGTAGAGACGGTGTCTCGCTCTTGCTCAGGCTGGTTTCAAACTCCTGACCTTGAGCAATCCACCCTCCTCGGCCTCCCAGAGTGCTAGGATTACAGGCGTGAGCCATTCCAAAAGCACTTTATAAACTGTGAAACGCTATTCACAGACAAGGAAACGTTAAGGGCTTTTGCATACAACCTTCATATAGTTTCCAGTCAAGTGGGGAATAACCATTTTAGCCTCTATTCAGGAATTATCTCAAGTTTGAACCATATGTTTAATTTTCTCATGTATTAAATGACTGATTTATTTTCAGAAAAATTTAAAATTGACTATACTAAAATAAAAATCAATCACATATTATTAAATGTGTCTTTAAAAAAAATAAAGCAAAAGGCCCAGGAAGAGTTAGCATGTTAAATTGGAAAACATAGGGGCTTTTTTAAATTATTTTTTATTGTAGTTAGACATCAATAATATAAAATTTACAATTTAACTATTTTAGTGTACAGTTCTGTATACACTCACATTGTTGCACACCCATCACCATCCTCCGTCTCTGTAACTACTTCATCTTCCCAAACTGAAACTCTGTATTGGTTGAACACCAACTCCCCATTCTTCTCCCTCCCCAGCCCCTGGAAACTACCATTCTACTGTCTTTCTCTATGAATTTGGCTGCCCTGCATGCGTCCCCTATAAGTAGAATCACAATATTTGTCCGTTGCAACTGGCTAATTTCACTCAGCAAAACATCTTCAAGGTTCATGCATGTTGTAGCATGAAACACATGGGTTTTTGAGCCATAGAATTCAACACTTGAACTCAATCTTGGTGACTTACTGGCTGAGTGAAAAACAACGGGTGATTTAGCCAAAAATAAAAGTGTGAAGGAAATAATGTGGCCAAAATTGTTAACTGAACTAGTAAGCATATACAAACACACACATACACATACACACACACACACACACACACTTACACAAAAATGGCAGGATAGCAGACTTAATAAAAGCATAGTGTTTGACTCTGTAGACGAAACGTAACCAGCCTCTTTTCGGCTACATTTGAAGAACCACCTCTCTGTTTTTTATTTCCACTGTTATACGTGATTCTGAACAAGAGGCTATCACTGTTTTTCAAGGGTTTCATTTACTACTTTGAGGACATTTTTAAAAATCTGCTATACTGTTTTTAAGAAATAAAAAAAATGTTTTATATAATCAGAAACAAGTTGCCCAGTTGGGAAAAAAATTCATCTTGAGTTTTATGATAATAAATGCATTGCCAGTGGGTATTGAACGTTTATAGATGGTAGAAGAGAAATTAGAACTTGCCATGTCAAACTGTATGACTACATGGTTTATATGCAGAACCTCTGGAACATCTGAAATAGTCAACTTATATATTTCCTGGCCATTGGATCTTCAGGTGTAGGGACTTTTCATGCACCAGGGATGCATGTAAGGTTTTGTAACATTCATTAACTTTTAATCATTTTTTCTTTTTGGGAGAAGCCTCCTCCCCCGCACACATATGCCTAAGCTTTCATTTTTCTTTATTTTATTGCTAATCCATTTCAGATAAATATGCCTTCTCTTTGCTTGTTTTTTTTTTCTACTTTTAAAAATCTGTCTGTAATAAATACGAATTTGCTTTGCAATAAGAAGAAAAACCTGATGACAGTTAAACAATTTTAAAAGATAAATTTTCAGTGCTTCTATATACCACCCATGGTTATTTGGAAATGTTTTCACGACATCTTTCTAACTTGAAAGTTGGACAAAAATAAATGTTTCCAACCACGTGTTCACATTCCTGTAACTCGTTTGCCCTGTGAGAAGGAAGAGACAAAGAATGACTGACAGATACTTCAATTGTTTCAAGCTTTTTCTATTACTAGAAGAACAAAGGAAACCTACTCAGCTAAATATGAATTTAAATTTTAAAAGGAAAATCTAAGGAAGAAAGTTCAGTATTCTTAATGCTGCTTATGTCATGCCTGCTATATTGATGGTTAGGTAATCTGATTTAAGTATTTACTAAACTATAGATGCAAAAAGTAAAAGAGTAAATTCAATGAAAACTGAAATGAACACATTTCCAATAAAGGTAATTCGCTTGGAAAAATTGTTATCAAGTTAGGTCCAAGAGAAAAATGTATAAAAACTGAGGGAGAAAATAAAAATCAGAAAAAAATCGATAAAATTTATAAATTTCTCATCATCTTATTCCACTTTAAAGAAAGATAAGCTGGAAATCACAACGGAAGTTTTAAGGGTGTGATTTATGCAAAAAGAGAGAAAGAGGAAAAGGGAGAACTCCAATCATGTCCAATAAAAAAAATATTTATTTATGGCAGCACAATTCACTATTGCAAGGACATGGAAACAACCCAAGTGCCCGTCAATTCGTGAGTGGATTATTAAAATTTGGTACATGTTTACAATGGAATATTACTCAATTTTAAGAAACAACAGTGAGCTAGCACCGCTTATATTATCCTGGATTGAGCTTAGACCCATTATCCAAAGTGAGGTGTCACAAGATCAGAAGAATGGGCTCCACAAGGACTCACCATCATATTGGTACTGACTGATTAACACTACGGTGCTCACATGGTGGTGGTGTTCTCCAGGGATCTGGGGGTCAGGGGGGTAGATCCACATCTGAGGGATGTGGTGAGCATTGTGGAGGGGAGGGGCATACCGCTAACCCTTGCTAGGGAGAGGCAAAGATATAAAATGTGACCAAAATGTTTGTTCTCTCATATTTTCCTGAAATAAAATATATATGTATACATATATTTAAAAAATAGCAATTCTATCTCAGCTGACTGGTTGAAAGCAACACGTTTGGATGCTGTATTATACCTCTAGGGGGAAAAAAAGTATATATTTTTGTGTGCAGTAATGTTGCTGAGTAAATAGAAACACCAACCAAAATTTTTCTTCCCCTCTCCCTCTCTCCTCTTCCTTCTCATGTCATAAATGATACAAAAGAAAATTGAAAGAATTAGGGAAAGTGACACAAGAATAAACCTTACCTGTCAGGTGTGACTACTGAAGTAAAGGCTTGAGAATCACTGCTTTAGAAAACAAGTTATAATCAACTCTACGTATTTAATGGCTTACCAGAAATGAAAAAAAAATTAATGCCGAACTGCTGATTGTTTTGTATTTTAATCAAATAATTGCAAAAAAGAATTTTCTCCAAAGTTAACAGGGTGGGAGGGCGTAAAGGGGAGAAAAAGATTTGAAGTAATACATGAGAAATCTCCACATAAAGAGGTTTCACAATTTTTTAGTTTTTCTTAAAATAAAACAGCACCCACTGCAGTTCTCCCAGGTGAAGAGAGAGCATCGACCACACAGGGCACAGGCCTGTAGGGCGCTAACCGAACGGGAACCTCTGGGGTATGCAAGGGAATTCCATTAACAGAAGTGTTCATGTTATCACAGAGAGCAGTTCCTGCACTGCACAGATCTGGTTCAACAAATACTAAATAATAGCCGTGCTGAAAAGAAAAAGACAGGTACTGGGTGCCTGTGACAAAGGTTCCATTCTGTGCTAATTTTAGTCAATAAACATATGTGGCATTTTTGATGATTTCTTTCAGTCAGACTTTAATGCCAAGCCGGATATTTTTTTGACAGAGTAAAGTCCTTAAAAAGCCCTCATTTGGAGCTTCGTATTGGTTTGTCATTATATTCTAAGTCATTGCCTTTGTATTAGACTTAACAACATGTTAACATTATGTGAAAGGAAGACTTGTTTCTACAAGCTCTTCATGGAACTCAGAGAGCAGGCAGAAACTTATTGTCCATATTCAACCCCCCACATGCATATATACACACATACACACACGTACACAATCCCTGAAAAAATGTACATCCTTGAGAGTTCTGAAGGCTTTATAGGAAAGTTAAACCAAGATTGTCATTTGAATCTCCTTTTTTTTCTGCCTTGGTTTGGAATTTCACCATGGGCTCTGAAAAATCTTATTATTAAATAAGAAATGTCTAATTTCAAATCAAATGTGTAGTTTATTATATCTCAAACAAGAAACGATACAATTAATCAAAGTATGCACCTAAACTATCAACACAGTTTTGCCATTTTAACCATAGCTTGTTTATGCCAGCAGCAAAGAAGCCTGGAGAGCGAGTGGTAATGAAATCACGAAAGGCATTTTTCACAGCTCGCTGAGAATTGAGTATTTTTCCTTGCAAGAAGTGGTCCAAAGCCTGGAAGAAGTGGGAGTCAGTTGGTGCAAGGTCTGGAATATGGTGGATGACCGAGAGTTTCCAAGTCCAACTTCTGTAGTTTGAGCAGTGTTGTTTGTGAGACATGTGGTTGAGTATTGTCTTGCAAGAGCAATGGCCTGCCTCTAGTGACCAATCTCGGTCACTAGACTATTGCAAGCATCCTCATCATTTCATCCAATTGGTTGCTGTAGACATCTGCTGTCATCGATTGACCAGGTTTCATGAAGCTGTAGTGGATAGTACCAGCGCTGGACCACCACACACACGCCATTAACTTTTTTTGAGGAATATTCGGGTTTGGACCTTGTTTCAGTACTTCATCTGTATCTAACCATTGTACTGAATGCTTGCGATTGTCAAA
>CAUYMX010084477.1:0-17155 GCA_963573855.1 Lepilemur septentrionalis | reverse complement strand
AACCAAACTGTAACCCAACCACTTCGAGTCCACTTGCTCAAGGTTTCTTGGGAGTGGCTCCGGGTCATGGTCCTCAAATTTGGCTCAGAATAAACTTCTTTTAAATATTTCAGAGTTTGGATTTTTTTTTCGTCCACAATTTTTACTGAAAAGAATGTTACATGGCTTGAAATTAAATTTAGGTTGTTGCTATTTGTATTCAATAAAAAGTCAGATTACAGTATAATTGGGTGTAGAATAGATTAAATAAAATTAATAAAAAGCAAATAATATAGCACAATCTGAAAAAATAAAACATAAAGAAAATAATTAACTAGAAAAGCAAAATGTTACAGATTAGGCCAATCAGTAAACACAGATGAAACAGCCAAACAGATGAACATAAATACAAAAAGGTCATTATTAAATTAGATGATAAAGTAGATATTAGAATTCTCATGGCTTGTCTCTATTTTGAAGCATATTTATAAAATTATAAGTGGCTACATTTTAAGACACTTGCGATTTTGTGTTAAGCATTTTTTAATGTGTCATTCTGGTCAACCTTTAAGACAGTCTGTGTGCCCAAGTGGTGATGGAAATCTAAAATTCCTGGCTTTAAATTATCACCTAGGGAATGTGAAGTTCACGGAAATGAGCTGGATGCCATTCATTAGCATGTCAACTGGGCTTCTTCACCAGGACGCCATTAAATTATTGTGGTGATAATTGAGACACTAAAAAGAGACAGATGTTGGGCCTGTAGTTCCTAAGATCTTATAACACATTAGCAATTAAATTTCAATGAGCTAACATAACTTCACTCTCACTAAATCAACAACTAGGAATATTCTTTTTGAAGCTGTCTTTTTCCAGTCTGGTTTTGCCTGATTTTAAAGGCAAATTGAAATGCCTTTATGCTGCAGGAACCAGGAGACATAGCAACCAGGTATAGGAATGTGCCCTACTCTCAGACCTGGAATTTGGGTGCCAGCCAACCAAGGCAGGGCTGGAACTGGCAGTTCAATTACATCAGCATGATCTGATAGATATTGCAGTTGTGAAGAACAAACATATATGGGCAGAAAGTCAGTGTCTTCCAAGAAAACATGTGACTGCTTTCTCTCTCTAGGTAAGGAAGGTAACTTCAGAGACTCTGTGGATCACTGAGTCATGAGAAAACAGGAAGGCAATACTATTTTAATCCGATTGATATTAGTCAGGATAGAGAAGCATATGCTGTGGTAACAAATTAATCCAAAAATATGACTGGCTTTAAAAAATAGAGTTGTATTTTTTGCTCTCTCAAATCCTAATGCAGGGAAGGTAACTTAAGGCAGTCATTCAGTGGTCCAAGCATATTTGATATCATAATGTTAACATATCAACATATACTTCAAAGTCCCCAGAGCATGGGAAGAGAGAATAGTGTGGGAGCTTGCAAGAAAGGTCCTTAATAGACACAGAAATGAGCACACATCCTTTCTACTGACAGGCCACAGACTAGAAAGAACTACATGGCCTCACTTAACTGCAATGAAGCCAGATAATATGGAGGTATACATACATATTTGTAAGCAGTAAATATCTCTGACCCAAGATCAGATCTAAAATATAGGAAGATTAATAAAAGTAGAACAAAGTTGGTAAAAATTGAAAATATAATCAGATAGGCAAAGTCAAATTCTCATGGGTTTAAAAAATGAAGCTGCAGGCCTAGGGAACACCAGAGCTAAAACTACACTTGTGGAAAGAAAGTGATGGAGGATATGGAACAGGACCCAAGATTAGTAGTTTGTTGACAAGAGTTTATAAAGGCAGTGGACTAGGAAGTATATAAACTTTAGAATCACATAGGCATTATCCTAGTTATACCCCTTATTTACTAGGATATCTTGGCAAGTTACACAACATCTCTAATGTTGAATTTCCTTATGCTGCTATTATGGGCTGAATTGTGTCCCCCTAAAATTCATATGTTGGTGTTCTAACCCCTGGTCTCTATGAATGTTACTCTATTTGGAGACAGGGCCTTCTAAGAGGTAGTTAAGTAAAAATGGGGTCATTGGTGTGGGCCCTTGTCCAATGTGCCTTGTGTTCTTATAAAAAGAAGAGATTAGGACACAGATCAACACAAAGAGAAGACCATATGGGGACACAGGGAGAAGACAGCCATCTATAAGACAAGAAGAAAGGCCTCAAAGGAAACCAACGCTGCTAACACCTTCATTTCAGACTTCTAGCTTCCAGAACTGGGAGGAAATATATTTATGTTGTTGAAGTTACCAAGCCTGTGGTACCTTGTTATAACAGGCCTAGCAAACTAATTCAGGTGCAAAAATATGACAACACCAATATTTGTCCAAAGTATTTACCTTTCTGTAAACATAGGTTAATAATTTTTAAAATATTATACTAAAGTGAAGTATCCAAAGAATGGAAAAACAAGCACCACATGTACTCACCATCAAATTGGTTTTATTTAATCAACACTTAAGTGTACACATAGTAATAACATTCATGGGGTGTCGGGCAAATGGGAGGGGGGAGGAGGGAATGGGTATATACATACATAATGGGTGCAGTGCACACTCTCTGGGAGATGGACATGCTTGAAGCTCTGACTCAGGTGGGATAAGGGCATTATACACAACCTAAACATTCATACCCCATAATATGCTGAAATAAAAAAGAAAAAAAATATACTAAAACTAATTGTTTATACTGTCTTCTTTTAAACTGATTGCTCTTTAACGACATCGGTGTTACTTATCTTTGAATTTCAAGTGTTTCACACAAAGCCTGGGAAAGTATAGGTGCTCTGTTATAATCTGTGGAAGGAAGGAATGAAGGGAAAAGGGAAGTGAGAAAGAAAAGTGGGAGGGAAGGAAGGATCCCATGCCCAGAAGAGATTATTAATAGGGATTCAGGGAAAATAAATAATTAAAGTTAAAACCTAGGTAGAGTCTGGGCAGAAAATTTAAGACATCAACCAGAATGACTATGGATACTAAAGCAATCTTTATTAAAGCAAATGTCCCTAATATGCTTCATGGTTAGGGCTAAAATCAGAGTCAATGTAGGAGACAGTCATCATACCCGTGTATAATAAAGGTATGGAGATGTGAGGATTCAGACATTACTGAAAACATCAAACAGCATTTACTTTACTGCTTAATGTCCTTGGAAAATACTCAATAATCTCATCATAAAATTTCATTGGGTTTCAAATGATGACAATGGATTCAGGACCTTGGATGATGGGTTTCAATGTAAAGGTAGTCTCTTCTCTGGGGACACCTTAGATATAAAGAATGACTGAATACAACCAACACTTACTGAGCACCTTCATGTACAAGGCACTCTGCTCAGTTATAAGGCAGTAGAAAGGTGACTAAAACCCAGTTCTTGGTCCCAAGAGCTTGTGTAACTCTGCTATTTTGGAAATGATTTTTGTTTTGTCATCCAAATAAGCAAAATATTAGCAAATACACCTGTGTTTATGCAGTTACATAAAAATAAATAGCAGCACAGCCAGGTTGGAAAATAACAATTACATGTCAAATAATCCCCTAAAGCCTAAAATAATGTATTTACATTTTCAGAAAAGGAAATTGAAGTTAAAATGCACATAGGCACTTAGTAAATGCCTAATGAATGGAACTGAATCAATTCTTGTTACAACTAAGAGCAAATACCTTCAGGTCAGCTAGTAGAGGTGGGTCAAGGATGTAGCCTATGGTAGAAAGAAAAAAAAAATAACTGAAAACCGCCCGGATTTTCAAAGTGCTCAAGGTCAGATCATGATATAAAGATTTGTGACTGTCTCTTATAGAAGTGATTATGTAAATATGTAATTCCAAACCGTCCCAAGAGAGCCCTCCAGATATTTGAAAATATTCTTCTTCAGCATATTTAAATTACCTTATCTGTCTTTGCTTCCTATTGTATATTGCTGTTGAAATAACTGGTATGTGTATTTGTGTGTGTGTGGCAGGGGTGGGATAATATTTTGAGGTAGTAATGAATCTAATGTAATATTTAACACCCTGAAATTACTTTCCTTCCTACCCTTCTAGACAACAAGGAAGAAGAATGTCTTCGATGTGATGAGAGCATGTGGACATGGCAATTTGATCCAGCAGTCCTAAAGATAATCTATGGTCAGAATGAAAAGGGCACAGAGGGAACTGTGGGAAGGCAAAGGAAACAATGAGGACATCTAAGCAGAGATCTAGATCTTGAATCCCAGCTTAGACTTGAGCTGACATCACTGCTGCTAGAATAGAAATGAGAATAATAGTAGTAGTTACCACATCTTTAAGTGTCCATCATGTGCCATGTACTACACAATGTAATTTACATAAAGTATCCACAATACCCACATATTCATCATAGGAATTCATGTTACTATGCACTTTTTATATTGTTAAACCAAATCTCAGAATAAATTCTGAAAGATCACAAAGATAGGAAATGAAATCAGCAGAATTTGTACTGTTAGGTGTGATTCTTTGTCTTCTACAGCATTCTATAGCAAAAAAAAAACAAGAACAAAACTTCAAATGGCAACAATAGCAAAGTGGCCATTCTCAGCCTCAGTCGCATAACACATCACTGTGTCACGATTAGTTTAGATGTGCATCTCAAACAGTTATGTGCTGATATATGTTTTAAAATGTTCTGATTTATAGCATTTGTTTATTTCTGTTGTGCAGATATCCCCACTGTGATCAATTTTAGGCTACTCATGTGAAGTCTGTGAAGATGCAATTGGGAAGGGATGCTCACAACCAGCCTTTCTGAATTATACAGGACAACTTCAGCATACTCTGGAAAGCACTAGTCATAGCTTCAGCATTGAAGTTGGAGAACGGTTCCTATTTTTATATGCATTACAGTGGTTTCAGAATTAACCCTAAAATATCAGCACACTTATTACACTTTCAATCAAATGTGTTTCCTTTATTAGGAGAATGTGTCATATACACAATCATCATTATTATGTGCATGTGTGTATTATATGCATTTATAGTGTATGCATATAGATAGGCTGATATAAGTATATGTATATATATAAAGATCAAACACTGAACTTGATGTATATCAGCACAACCTGACATTCTTATGGAGTAGATTGTTGAAAGCCATGTGCTTTTACATGCTAGTAAGTAATCTAACTATATTTGAATCAACTGGAATTTTGTTAACACATAGGGCGCCATTTACAGGAAAGTGGTCTGAAAATGGGAACATGAGAATGCAGCAAAGCAATATTATGCATGTGTCCAGGAATCAAATTGAATGACAGATTAGACAACTATCAGTTACTGACATGAATAGGAACTTACTCAGTATAAACTTATTGTCCCTAACAGCCAATCTCTTATTGAGAATGAGGACCAGTCTGTTCCAAGAGGGTCAACGCATATTCAGCTCTTCTGTAAAGATATCTCAAGACAATGCCTCTGAGACCCTTGCAAGATCATTGAGGACTCATAGATATCTAGAAGATGATGGGAAAGGACTTCAACACCTAAACTAGAATGAGCAGGGTTTGAATGAAGCCTATTAGAGTATCCTGAAATGGAAGAGTAGAGATGTATTTTCCAGTTACACATATAAATATCAGTGAATACTAACATATAAATAAAAGTTATCCATGAAAACATGAATTTGGAGATGCTGTATTAAGTAGTCAAAAATGAATTATTTAAGGACTTAAGAAAGCATTTATTATTCTAATAAGTTCTGAATCTCCAAAACCAGGATAGAGTATGTGGTACTTCTAAAACATATTTCACCATAAGGTCTTTCCTTTGTGTAGCTAAGATTAATGTTTTGTGAGTTGGGATATGCTGGAATAAGGAGGTCTCAAGATATTTAATTTTCATTTTAGTTACTTTAACTGGAAAAGTTAAGAGTTTAAGATTCTATGATGATCTAATCTTCTGGCTGAGGAAAAATATACTTTTTGATCCATGTCTGTATTTCCAAGCAGAAAATATAGCAGAATTTAAACTTCTTTTTTTAATTTTGTGTTTTATATGTATATGTAGCTCACTGATCATACAAAGATAGACTGCATGCCATATTTGACCCATAGGTCATGGTTTTTTCTGACCATTATCCGGGGCAAGAATTCCAAATCTCATTGAATAATTCAACATTAAACAGAAGGACAACATTTAAGTATCCTCAAAGAGGCTTTTCCCTGCAGCTCAACCAGGGTTTCCTCTTATAAGAATGTTAATATCTCTGAGATCAGACCTATTTCTTTCTAGGGTTGTTATATCCCCTTGTGATGGCCCCAATGATCCTCCCCTGCCTGGTATTCACACCTCTGTGTTACCCTCCATTGTAATAGCATTGTTATGAATAACCAATAGAGTATAGCAGAAGCTTGTAACATCTGAAGCTATGTTACAAAAGACATCGTGGTGTCTGCCTTGAGTTCACTATCTTTCTTAGATTGCTTTTTCTGGCAAAAGGAAACTGTCATGTTGTAAGACACTCAAGTTGTGAGAAACCGAGGCCTTTTGTCAGTACCCAGCAAGAAATTGAGGCCTTCTGCCAACAGCCATTTGAGTAAGCCATCTTGGAAATGAATCCTCCAGCCTCAGTCAAACCTTCAGATGATTGCATTCCAGATGACAAATTGACTGCAAGCTCATAAGAGACTCTGTGCAAGAACCACTCAGTTAAGCCATTTCCAAATTCCTCACCCACAGAAACTGTATGATAATAAATATTTGTCTTGTCTAAGATATTAAGTTTTGATATAATTGGATACACAGGAATAAATAACTAATATACTTTTTTAGCTAACCCTTTTGACACAGCCACAACACTCATAAAATTAGAATAGTGACAGCATGGTGCAAAAGTTGGTAGTGGCAGCTTTATATGCCAAACACTGAGCTAACATTATTTTATCTTAATTATAATACATATATTAATATCACTCTACAACAAGAGTATATTTCTTATAATTCAGATGTCTCCAACAGTAGTCATGGGGGTTTGGTGATGGGGTGATTTGTAATTCTATGAAAGTAAGAAAATTTGGCAAAAAAATTAGTAACACTGATATGACACAGAAAACAGATACTGAGGGATGTTTCAGCCAATATAAAATAATAGCCAGTTGTTTAAATACTAACATAAATTATAGAATCACTTTATACACTTCAAATATGCCTGCATTCAGTAAATATTCACTATGCATCTACTATGTCCTAGATGCTATGCTGGGTACTGGTGATGGACAATAACACAGTTCTTGCTCTCAGACATATCATTACTTAGTTATACATGTGTTAATCCAGAAGCTTGGGGGCAAGAGCAGCTTAGCAATTAAGTTTACTATCTAATTCTAAAGGTTAGATGAATTCAATAACAAATAACAACAAAAGCTATATATAGCCTTGGTGGAACACCTACTACATGCCACATACTGAGTTGGATAGGTCATACTTGTCATTTCATTTAATCCTCAGAATACCATACAAGATAGAGATTGTTACCCTAAAATGTTATGTAAGGAGATATTATAGAATGTGAATTTAAGACATCTTCTTAAGGTCACAAGGTCTAATTATTGCAGCTATAAATTGAAAGAGGGTCTCTTTCATTTCAAAGCCCACATTCTGTTCGTACCTCAGATTATCCCTCAGGAAGCTTCTGTATAAGACAGATTGAGGAAGCAAATTTAGGGTGTCATAGATGGTAGTTTGAGAACAATTTTGGGAAAGGGTGGAACAGGAATGTGGAAGAAACCAAGAAACATAAATTGTCAGACGTCATTCCTTATAGACCCCTGTGAGGGAGAAGACATATTTATAAAAGGAAGGGAAGGAGGAGTGCAGAGAATGTCATCAAAAACCCTGGATAAGGAGCCAACAAGCAATGAAGTATGCCAAAGAGACCTGGTCACCTGGAACCCACTGCCATACTGATGACACATAGGACTTTTAATTTTCAGAATAGTGACACAACTTCAGTCAGTGAACCTCCAGGAATCTTAGCTGGCATGTGTTATCATGATGTGGGGAATTTGTTTCCTTGACTTCCACCTCTGCCCAAGATTTTAATTAGCTCCTAGAAATCTGTGAACATGTTAACAGACTGAGGCATAATATATATGAAAGCAGCTTCCAGTTGCGAAAAGCTTACCCAGTGAGCAACTCATTTTCAGGTTGATGATAAGGACAAGCAATGCCGAAGCCCTGCTGAAATGGTTCTGCTACAGATGTGTGTGTCAGCAAACAACTGTGGCATCTTATGTTAGGAGACTACCTGAATCACAATGTCCACTGGGATAAACACAGTCCGGAGACTGGGCTTCATGGGGATCTGGTTGTAATCTAAGGCTATCACTTTATTCCTTCATTTTTTACTTGATACCATGCCTTATGGAGTTGATTCAGAAACAAAATAATTGGAAAAGATGTTATTAATATCAACTGGTTCCCACAAATGTGTTTGATTTAATCCCTATGCTTCATGTTAGGAAGCAGAGAATATGACATTCTTTCATTCATGCATTTATCAATCATTTTAAGGATCTCTCCATTTCGAAAACTCGGTAATCAGTGAGGGCAAGATATAAAGTTTAGTAAGATAATATTTGCATTCATTATAAATTGCAACTTAGAAGGAAAAATAATACATCTTGATTTAATAGAATAATGCCTTGCTTCTCAAACTAGGGTCTGGGGACGTATTCTCAGGGTTATGAATTGTGAGTATATGTATGTGTGTTACTTTTTAGAGACTCAATAAGTAATACCAACCTATTCTGGATCATCTGGAGTACTACCTTAGTATAACGTAAGTTATAATATTATAACTTGACATTTCAGAACCTGGATTTCCATTTTTGTTTTAAAAGATATCAGGGCCAGGTTTGTGCTTGTGTTTTAATCAGTTTGATGACAATTAGCATATCTTTTATTGTTTAATACAAATGGACAGTTTTATGACACATATAATGAGTGCAGTCTCCGTGAAGATCAAATGATAGCATTGTGTGCTGTGCAAACAAAAGTATGAAAAAGAAATAGTGGTGGGAGAATGGAATGATTGCAAACCTCAAGAGATTTTTCAAGCTATTATATATATCTATATTTCAGTTCTGAGCTTGATTTTAGCAAAACATCATCACGTTAATTTACTTTAATTCTATATTCATGTGTTTAATTTGTATTTTTTGGAAAAAGGTTGGACATGGTTTTAAGTTTGTAAATATTTAAATAACATGATAAAAATTATTTGTCACATGTCACATGATAGGTTTTCCTTTAAAAATGGTTCACATGTTACTCAAAGTTGAAAATCACTTTTATAAATGTCATATGCTACAACCCTTCCTGTCTCCACCTTTAGCTGCTCTGAGAAAAATCATCAGTGGAGTAGATCATGTAATGTTCCAGTTTTATGGCTTCTTACTAGTCCTTTACTTAATTGATTCTTCTGAGGTATTTGACATTGGTTTTTGTTTCCTTCTTTTTGAAACTACTTTTTCTACTGATTACTAAGAAACCACTCTTGTCTTTTCTTCTGCCTCTCTGGCCATAGTTTCAGTAATTATTTTTCCTCTGCCTGTCCAATATACGCTGATACTTCCAAAAGTTTTCTACCTCGTTTCTCTTTATTTTTTATTACTTTTTTGCGTTTGACAAATTAATCTTCTCCTAATGTTTCATATACTACCTATATGGTGATGACAAAATCTAAATCATGCAGCCAAATCTCTCACTAACTCCACATCTGTATCTACAACTGTGTACTTGTATTCTCCACTTGGATGGCCCATACCCTTCTCAAACTCAAGATGTGTGAAACTGAAACTCGAGGGGATCCTGAAAAATGGCAGATTAGGGGTGACCTCCTGGCTCTCTGCTCTCATAGTGGGAAGTGAAGAAAGCGGACAACTACACACTAGTGAACAGCACTTCCACAGGATCAGCTTGCTAAACCTTCAGAGAAGCAGCGTGAGACAAAAAACAACGGTGAAAAACAAAGTTGAATCGCAGAATTGTCCGCAAAGCCCAGACAGTCGGATATATACAATAGGGAGGAATTGCGGGTCTACCGCGCCACCGATCAGCCAGCCAGCTGAGGCAGTGCGTTCTGACTCACAGGGGGGACGATCCTTCCCTCATCGAACTCCACACCTACGTAGACAGGGATGTGCCTGAAGTTGGTGGGAAGTGGTAGCACAGGCAAATGGGCTGTGTGGAGTAGACACTGGAGAGGGGAACATTTTGAACTCTCCTCTACGCTCTTCTGAGACAGCTTTGGGTGGGTGAGGGTCAGAACCGAGTGGACGCTTCCCGTATCGAAGGAGTGAGCATGGAGACAGGCATCTCACTTCAAGAGGCTTCCAGGACCAGGGTGGAGGGCGGGGGGCGGGCAGGTATATACATTAAAGGAGGGTCTGCCCTTGGAAATCACTGAGGTTTTGGCTGGCTCTGGGTAGACAGAGCACAGTTTTCTGCACCTAAACAGTGGTGAAGCAGTGGGCTCAGGGGGCCGATTGGAAACAGCCTGCCAAAACCAGCCCAGCCTTCTGCCCTGCAGGCACCTTCCACACTGGCTCTAAGTGGGCGGGCAGCTGCCACCCCATAGCCTGGAAATGCTGTGGAGGGTTGCTCTGGAAGCGGTCTCAGACCTCCCCCCTGCCCTAGCCCAGCTGAACAGGTCAGGCATTTGGAAGAGGGAAATAATGAGAGAATCTGTCTGCTCCCCCAACCCCACCCCATGTCCTCCCATTCCGGTGGTTTGGGTTCTGCATTTGAAAGGGTGGAAAGGAGAGAGTGGTTGCTAGCATGGCTGACTCGTCAGGTTGGGCTTGGGTAGTCTGCCATCCCACCCAGCTGCCTGCGTTCTATGCCAAAAGAGCAGAGCCCATCTTAGCATGGTGGAGTTGTGAAGGAGGGTGCTTCTCCAGATGTGACCTGGGGAGACATTACCACCTACAATCTCCTGGGACTTGGGCCTGGGTGCTTAGTGCCAAAGGGACTGACTCCACCCCTGGGCAGAGTTGAGAAAAAGGCAGTTCAACCTGAATCCCTGTCACAAGACTGCTACCTCTGCTTCGCTTTCTCTTCCCCACTGGCAGCCGAAAGGCGGTAGTAATAGCCTATCAGGACAGACTTTAAAGCTAAACCCGTGTTCATCTCTTTACTGTGGCCTGATATCCGGTGCCTCCAGCCAAAGGGGAAGCACTATTCCCGGGATTTGCAGAGGGGTGAGGGAGTCCGCTGTCTGGGCTGAGATCTTCCAGGGTTGAAGAGGGCCCTTGGCTGTGACCAGACCACTGGGGTTTCATGCAGAAGGGACTGACCCCACACCTACAGGGGCCAAGCAATGAGACAGGTCACTCCATGGTCCGGGAACCTCAGTGGCCTTGGACAGGGTTTCTCCAACAGCCCTGAGGTTTAGGTTACATACCAACTAGATAAACCCCACCCTTTGAGGGGTGGAGGAAGGAGAGTAGCTTCCTGGGTTGAGACACAAGGTAGCCCTAGAAAGTGCCTTTCCCGTAGGCCGGTGGGATATCTTCCCCTCTGACAGGGAAGACTCTACCATTGAGGGAGGGAAAAAATGAGAAAAGACATTTCCAAGTCTGGAACTTGTGGCAGTCTCATCCATTGCCTCCCCCCACCCAGCCCACCAGACAGACTCAGCCATGGAAGGTCAGGAGAAAGGAGAAAAGTCACTTTCCCTGCTTGAATATGTGGGACCTTGGAATTAAGCAAAAGGGGAGAGAGTGATGCCTACATACAGCTGGTTGGTTTTGATTATCTGCTAAGATCAGAATGCAAGGGCTTGCCCTTGGCACCCAGACTGTTGGCAACTTACGGGCCTGTGGTTCGGGAAGGAAAATCTTGACCATAGTCCTTAGCAGTTGTACCAATTCACTTCCCCCATCAGAAGCTCCTATGCAAGAGTGACAAAAGATCTTTGAATAACATATTAACAGCTCCCCCCTAGCTACAGATCAAGCAACTTCTGAAGTATTTTTTAGGCTCACCAATACCTGTTGCTCTTCTCACCCCATCTGAAGTAGGAAGAGGACTCTAGGAACCCTTCAGAGTGACAGGACATTCCCCAAAGACTGAGATACTTGTGTATCCTATTTGGAAGCATAAAGAGCAATACAAAGGTTTTGGAATGCCTTGATAACTGACTCCTCCTTGCAAACCACAAGTAACAAAAGAGAGAGTACACTCATAGCCTAACATAGTGCCTCCCACCTCAATCTAGTGGTTGATAGTGGACTTGCACTCACAAGAGTGATCTAACTCCTGGGTGTCTAAGCAAGGGTTCCAAACTCACCAAACTCTGTAAGCAGAAGTGAAGACAACAGGTCAAAGATAACCCAACAGGCTCAAAATCCTCTTAGACAATACATGACTAAAGCAAATCTCCCCAGTTCTGACACGGATCATTCCTTTGTAATCCCAGAATTTAGTTCATAATCCAGTCCCAGCAACTTCGGTCCTTGACAAAGTACCCAGATGAGAAAGAGCCAGCAAAAGATCACAGGAAACATGAAGGATCAGAGAGAAAATTCACCTCCAAAAGAAAATACTCGATCACAACCAACTGACACCAACTTACATGATATGATTAAACTGACAGAGGAAGAATTCCGAATATGGATTGTTAGAAAACTCAATTGAATTGAAGAGAAAATAGAACTCCAACATAGATAAATCAAAAGAATTCAGGAAATTAATGAAAAATTTTCCAAAGAAATTGAAATAATCCAGAAAAACTAAACAGAAACTCTGGCAATGAAGGAAATACTCAAGGAACTCCCAAATACAGTGGAAAGCCTTAAGAACAGGATGGGTTATGCAGAGGAAAGAATCTCAGAGCTTTAAGATTATGCCTGTGCGCTAAACAAATCAGAAGAAGAAAGGGAAAACAGAAACAAGAGACAAGACCAAACCTTACAAGAATTGTAGGATTATGTAAAAAAACCAAATCTCAGATTGATTTGGATACCAGAAGGGGAAGAGGAACATTCACAAGGGCTGGAAAATGTATTTCATGGAATACTGGAGGAAAATATGCCAGGCATGGCCAGACATCTTCACATCCAAATTCAAGAAGCACACAGAACTCCTGGGAGACTCAATGTGAAAAGGCAATCACCTCATCACATGGTTATTAGGCTGACCAAAGTAAGCACAAAAGAAGCAATCATCCATGCAGTGAGACTAAAACAACAAATAAACTACAAAGGAAAGCCTATCAGACTAACTGCAGACTTCTCAACTGAAACCCTACAAGCCAGAAGGGATTGGGTGCCTATCCTTAATCATCTAAAACAGAATAAAGCCCAACCTAGAACTCTATATATGGCAAAATTAAGTTTCATCTATGAGGGAGAAATAAGCTCCTTCTCAGACAAGCAATCTCTGAAGGAATTTGCAATGACCAGACCAGCCCTACAGGAAGTACTCAGACATGTCTTACACACCGAACAGGGCAATAGGCACTCCTCAAAGTAAAACCTTTAAAGAGTTAAAGGTTAGAACTTGAACTGCATGATGGCTCAAGGAGTAAAACAAAGAAACAGGACTTAACCCAACAATATGAATGGAAATATTCCTCAAATTTCAATCCTCTCAATAAATGTAAATGGCTTAAACTGTCCTCTGAAGAGACATAGACCGGAAGAGTGGATAAAAATCCACAATCCTAGTATCTGCTGTCTACAGGAAACACATCTAACCCACAAAGATGCCTTCCGGCTGAAGGTCAAGGGATGGAAAACTATCATCCAGGCAAACGGAAGTGGAAAGAAAGCAGGAGCAGCTACACTATTTGCAGATAACATGAGCTTTAAAATAGCAAATGTAAAAAAGGATAAAGATGGCCACTTTATAATGCTGAAAGGCAAGATCCAACAAGAAGATATAATAATTCTTAATATTTGTGCACCCAATGCAAGAGCACCCAATTAATAAAGCAAACCTTGTCTGATCTAAAAGTCACCTGCACTCCAATGTTTATAGCAGCACACTTCACAATTGCAAAGTTGTGGAAACAACCCAAGTGCTCGTCAATAAATACATGAGTGGATTAATAAAATGTGGTATATGTATACCATGGAGTACTATTCAGCTATAAGAAACAATAATGATCTAGCACCTCTTGTATTTTCCTGGATAGAGCTGAAACCCATTCTACTAAGTGAAGTATCCCAAGAATGGATAAACAAGCACCACATGTACTCACCAGCAAATTGGTTTCACTGATCAACACCTAAGTGAACATACAGGAATAACAATTATCAGTTGTTGGGCAGATGGCAGGGGGGAAGAAAAGATGGGTGTATACATACATAATGATTTAGATGTGCACCATCTGGGAGATGGACATGCTTGAAGCTCTGATCTGGGGGGGGAGGGGGGAAAGGCAACATATGCAACCTAAACATTTATACCCCCATAATATGCGGAAATAAAAAAATTAAATAAAAGCACATTAAACAACACTGCCATAGTAGCAGGGGACTTCAACACTCCACTGAATGAACTAAATAAATCCTCCAAACAGAAAGTAAGCAAAGAAATATGCTGGGGGGATAAAGGGAGGCAAAGGGAGAAGGGAAGATGCGAGTGCGGCAGGCCCATGAGGAGGTCAGCTACTCCTCCCCATGGAGCCAGGTCCCTAAGGTAGGAGTCACCACAGAGGATAAGAAAATTGATAGCAGATAGTAAGAATAAAAGAATACACAGAGACTAAGGTATAGTTTATAGTATTATATAAAACGATCAGAATAATCACAGTGGGGTACTTAGGCAGCTAGGCAGATCCACGTAACTGTCCAGCAATATGGTTAGATTCACATAGGTTTTTATAATCACAGATCTCAATTACTAGTTGTCAGGGTTACACATTTGCCTATCAGGGAATGCAGTTGCTAGGGGAACACGATTACACAGGTAGGGGGCTCAGGTCAAAAGTCCTCTCAAAGGGCTGCTAACAAGTCTTAATCTATCTAGGTGAACAGGTACAAAGTCTTTTAGGGGCTAGCTTCTAAGTTCTAAGAGTTAGTCATCAATTAACAGAAGTATAATAAAAGAGGTAGAGTGACTCTATATTTCTTTGATGCAGTTATTGTGGACTTAAAGGTAAACAGACAGTCAGGAGTGAACAGGAAGCCTGAATTTCTACAAACAGGTTGTTTATGACAGAGAGTCATGTCTCAGAGAAAAGTACAATCATTGTCTCTGGCTCCCATCCTATGGGCTAGATATTTACCTGTGTCTCTGCATTCAGGACCCAGAAAAACCACACACAGAGATAAGGAGGGAGTACCTTGGATTGCTTCCCTATTGGAGATTTGAGAGCTCTCCCATGAGAACAGCCTCGGATAAGTGAACCATTGAGTTCACACATTCTTTCAGGACAAAACCCAGCAAAATCCTGTTTCTGTTTTTAGTATAGCAATATTGGGCGATACAATAAAATAATGATCTTGTGAGCCACATTTCATTAATTCCTCAATGGTATTTCCCCAACAGAAATAATGGACTGAAACAGAGCTCTTGAACAAAAAGATCTGACAGATCTCTACAGAACATTCCACCCATATAAAGTTGAATTTACATTCCTCTCAGCAGCCCACAGTATCTTCTCCAAAATAGATCACAACTAGGCCACAAATCAGTTCTCAACAAATTCAAAAATATAGAAATCATACCATGTGTCTTCTTTGACAATAGTAGCATAAAATTAGAGTTCAATTCCTATAGAAACACTCACCACTTCAAAAAGTCATGGAAACTAAACAATGTATTATTGAAAAATTATTCAGTCAAGGAGGAAATTAAGGGGGAAATCAAGAGTTTCTTCAAACAAAGTGATAACGGAGACAAAAGTTATCAAAACCTGTGGGATACAGCAAAAGCAAACATGAGAGGAAAACTAATAGCAATAAATGCTCACATCCAAAATACAGAAAGCTTAGATACTAACAACCAAATGAATGGACTCAAGGAATTGGAAAAAGAAGACCAAACCAATTCCAATCCTAGTAGAAGAAAACAAATAACTAAAATCAAATCAGAACTAAACGAAATTGAGAACAAGAGAATTATACGGAACCAACAAAACCAGAAGCTGTTTTTTTCAAAAAGATAAACAAAATTGACATCCCTCTTACTAGATTGACAAGAACTCAAAGGAAAGAACTTTAATAAACTCAGTAATGAAAAAGGAGAGGTGACAGTGGACACCACAGAAATACAAAACATTATTTTTGATTACTGTAAAAAACTATATGCCCCAAAACTACGTAACGAAGAGGAAATGGACAAATTCCTGGAAACATACAACCTCCCTAACTTCACCGAGGAGGTTAAATAATTTCTGAATAGACCAATCCCAAGCTCAGAAATTGTAGCAGCAATTTAAAAACTCCCAAATTAAAAAACTCCCAAAATGAAAAAGTCCCGGACCAGATGGCTACACTTCAGAGTTTTACCACACATACAAAAAAGAAATCATACCTATACTACAGAAATTATTCCACAACATTGAGAAGGATGGTATCCTTACTAACTCATTCTACAAAGCAAATATCACCTTGAAACCAAAGCCAGGAAATGACACAACAGAAAAAGGAAATTACAGACCAGTATCCCTCATGAATTTAGATGCAAAAATTCTCAACAAAATTTTAGGAAATACAATTTAGCAGCACATCAAAAAAATAATTCACCAGGACCAGGTCAGCTTTACTCCAGGAATGCAAGGCTGGTTCAACATATGCAAATATATAAATGCAATTCACCTCATAAATAAAAACAGGAACAAAGATCATATGATTCTATCAATAAATGCAGAAAAAGTTGTTTGTCTAAGTCCAACACACCTTTATGATAAAAACTCTTAACAAAATAGCCATAGATGGCTCATACCTTAAAATTATCAAATCCATTTATGACAAATGAATGGCCAATATCCTACTGAATGGGGAAAAATTGAAACCATTCCCACTTCGAAGTGGAACTAGACAACGATGCCCACTATCTCCTCTTACATTCAACATAGTGCTTAAAGTCTTAGATATAGCAGTCAGGAAAGAGTGGTGTATTAAGTGCATCCAAGTGGGGGAAGATGAGATCAAACTTTCGCTCTTCACCAA
>CAUYMX010084475.1:0-25551 GCA_963573855.1 Lepilemur septentrionalis | reverse complement strand
TTTTCTGCATCTATTAAGATTATCATATGGTTTTATCCTTCATTACATTAATGTGGTATATCACACTTACTGATTTCTGTATGTTGGACCATCCTTGCATCCTGTTGATAAATCCCACTTGATCATGGGAAATGATTATTTGTGTTGCTGAATTTGATTTGCTGCTATTTTGGTGAAAGTGATCACATCTATGTTCATCAGGGACATTGCCTATAATTTTTTTTTCTTGCAGTATCCTTTTCCGGATTTGATAATAGGGTAGTGCTGTAGTCATAAAATGAGTTTGGAAGTATACTTTCTACTCGAATCTTTTTCAAGACTTTGAGAAACATTGGTACTAGTTCTTCTTCAAATATTTGGTAGAAGTCAGCAGTAAGCCATCAGGTCCTGGGCTTTTCTTTGATGGGAAAGTTATTAATACTGATTTAATTTCCTTACTCATTGTTCTGTTCAGATTTTCTGTTTCTTCATGATTCAGCTTTGGTAGATTGTATGTGTCTAGGAATATATCCATTTCTTCTAGATTATTCAATTTGTTGATATATGATTATTCATATGAGTTTTTATGACCCTTTGCATTTCTGTGGTATCAGTTGTAATGCATCTCTTCCTATTCCGCTTTTATTTATTTATACATTTTCCTCCTTTTCCAAGTTAGTCTAGCCAAGAATTTGCCAATTTTGTTTATCCTTTTAATAAACCAACTCTTAATTTCATTTTTTTCTATTATTTTTCTAGTCTCTATTTTATGTATTTCTTCTTTGACACTTGTTATTTCCTACTCTCTCCCCACTTTGGGCTTAGTACGTTCCTTTTTTAGCTCTTGAGGTATAACATTAGATTGCTTATTTGAGACCTTTTTCTTTGGATATAAGTATTTACTGTTATGATTTTTCCTCCTAGGACTGCTTTTGCTGTATCCCATAAGTTTAGTATGTTGTGTTTCCATTTTTTTGGGGGGGGGGTCTCAATATAGTTTCTGATTTTATTTTTGATTTATTTTATGATCCATTGATTGTTTAGGAGGTTGTCATTCAATTTCCAAATACTTGTGTATTTTCCAAGATTGCTGCTGTCATTGATTTATGGTGTAGGCTATCTGGAAAAAAAATTGATATAAGTTTGATTCTCTTAACCTTGTTAAGCTTCTGCACAACAAAGAAAAAAATTAAGGTAAAGCAACAACTCACAGAATGTAAGAAAATGTGTGCAAACCACGCATCTGATATGTGATTAATATAAAAAATATATAAGAAACTCAATCAACCCAATAGCAAGAAAACTAAAAACCTGCTAAAAATGGCCAAAGAACTTGAACATTCATTTCTCAAATAGAACATACAAATGGTCAACAGGTATTTGAAAAAATACTCAGCATCTCTAATTACGAAAATGCAAATTAAAACCACAATGAGATATCACCACACACCTATTACAATGGCTTTATCAAAAACATGAAAAATAAGAAGTCCTAGCGAGGATGTGGAGAAATGGAAGTCTTGTACATTATTGACAGGAATGTAAATTAGTACAGCCATTATAGAAAATAATATGAATATTTTTCAGGAAACTAAAACTGGAACTACCATATGTTCTAGCAATTCCACTTCTCGATATGTATCAAAAGGAATTGAAACGAATATGTTGAAAGAGTATTTACATTTCCATGTCCACTGCAGCATAATTGACAAGAGTCAAGATATAGAATCAACCTAAGTGTCCATCAATGGATGAATGGATACAAAAAATATGGTATATACACAAAGGAATACTATTTAGCTTTTTACAAGAAGGAAATTCTGTCATTTGTGACAATATAGATAAACCGGAAAGACATTATGCTAAGTGAAATAAGGCAGGCACAGAAAGACAAATACAACATGATCTCACTTCTATATGAACTCATAGTAAAGAAAAGAGGCTGGGCAGGAATGGGAGAGGGAGGGAATGAGAATTTAGTCAAAGAGTATAAAGCTTCAGACAGACAGGAAGAATATGTCTTGAGATCAATTGCACATCAGGGTGACAATATTTAATAATAATGTATATTTCAAAATGACTAAGAGAGTAAATGTCTTACTACAGAAATAATAAGTAAACAAAATAATTAAATGTTAGATTGATTTAATTATTTGACATTGTATACTACATCAAAAGATCACATTGTATCATACAATTATGTACAGTATCATACAAGTGTGTACAATAATGATTTGAAAATTAAAACAAAATTAATTCTTTAAAAAGAAAAAAATCTTCTATCATAATAGTCCTCACTCCATGGGCTAGTGAGTCAATGTGGGGAATCTGTCAGTTGCTGAGTATGTTTGTTTCAAAAAGGACTTCCTGAATTGGTAAAATAACTACATAGTATGTTCATGAATTCACTAAATTCTCTATGTTTCTAAGCTAAATTCCACTATGGCAAATATTCAGGTATCTCTGAAAATTTTGGTAATTTCCCCTTCCCCAGTGAGCATTCACCTTGGTAAATTCCCACAGGTCTCTTTGGGGACAATTAGGAAAATAAATTAGGGTATAATTCTTAACAGTGCACCAGGATCTTTCTTTGAGGGAACCTCACCTTTTCTTCATTCAAGGAACTCTGGATATTTGTTTTGATTTTTTTCTTTGGCTATACATATTTTTTTACTTCAAAGTATTAAGGGGGTACAGATGTTTTTGTTATGTGGATACACTGCATAATGCTGAAGTCAGGGCTTTTACTATGCCCATCACCAGAATTGTGTTCATTATCCCTGATAAGTAAGTCTTTAACCCTTATCCCCACTTTTTGGTTTCCAATGTCCTTTACACTTCTTTTTGTCCATGTTTACCCATCGTTTAGCTCCTACTTATTACTGAGAGCATGTGGTGTATGTTTTTCCATTCTTGAGATGCTTCACTTAGGATAAAGTTCTCCAGTTCCATTCAAGTTGTTGCAAAAAGACATTATTTTGTCCCTTTTTATGGCTGAGTAGTACTCCATGGTGTGTGTGTGTGTGTGTGTGTGTGTGTGTGTGTGTGATCCACTTTTTTATCCACTCATTAACTGATGGGCACTTAAATTAATTCCCAACATCCTTGCAATTGTGAATTATGATGAGATAAGCATTCACTCTAGCACTCCAGCCTTCCTAAGCTTTTGAATATGTTCCTCTAGGGCACACCAAGGAAATTACGGCATTTTACTCAATACAGTATAGGCTACTTTGGAGCCTAGGTTTCAATTAACCAACTGAATAATGCTTTAGAGTTACTCATAGCTGCTTAGCTGGTAAATTGAATCTAGCGTATTTGATTAACCTGTTCATGTAAGGTGATGAACAGCTGTGAGAGAATTCAACATTATATTCATCTCCTTCTTATCAAACTGCATAGGGTACATTCCCATACATATCACGCTGGTTTCAGTCAACATAAATTAATAAACTTTTGCAATCTTGAAATGCTTTTGGTGTATAAACTGTTTTCCAGAGTCTTCATACCAATTCCACTTTTGATACCACTAGGGAGCCAAATAACTGTGAATTTATTATAGGAATTAAACTATACATAATTATGTGAGAAGGTATGAAAGTAAATGTTTGAAAATACGAATTAAGACATACAAGGTAGAACATTCATAAGCCCTGGTATGGAGGAATGAATTTGACCTGATGTGGAAATTTGGAAGCTATGCGTATGCAGCTTATGGAGCAAGATTGAGATACAGGGTCGGTGCAAAGTCTGAAAAAAGTTGTTGGCTTTTCTGGTTTTACCTCTGTAAATGTACAGTGAAATGAAGGTCTGAGTTTGCTGTGTCCAGCCTGGCAGTTTGGAAGGTAACCTAGGCACTGAGCCGGGAAAGCAAGAATAAAATGGCACCAATTTGTCTGTTCTCATTCCTTCTAATCCATAACATCTTTATATATTTATAGATGCTTTTTCACTTCACCTTCCAGATATTATATAACTTTATTTTTGATCAATTCTAGTTTGAAATAATTTAAAGAAAAGAGTTCAGGAAAAGCAAGTTTATGATACATCAATCCAACCTTACATGTGCATCCAAAACAAAAATTTTGACAGAAAATAAGATTGTTGCCACGTTTTTTTTTTCCCCATAAGGATTACCAGACCAGAATGAAAACCTTCCCATCACATGCTGGACAAAAAATAGACATTAATGAAAATAGAACTGAAAGATAGAGGGATTCCTTGATCACATGTTTTAGTAGCTGGATCATCTTGGACTTTGTTTATGCAAAAAAAAAATAAAGCTGTATATGGTTGTGGTGTGCAATTTGGCTTTCTGATACATACAGCCAAATATAATTATAATCGATAAAAAAATTGGTACTTGAAGTGGAACACCAAAAAAGGTGACAATTTCACCTGCAATTTAGACCGTAGCTCATGATCATGGTGTCTCAACAGATAATCAAAGGATATCAAAGCATATGTGAGGCTAATGCTTCCTGATCCATAAAAGCATCAGAATAATAGCTACTGAAAAAAGACCTAGATAGAACAAGATCCCATAACATATATGGAAACAATAATTAGGAATAGAAATTAAGGTAGATGAGATGAATTTCTTTTTTCATTGTAAGCAACATAAAGACTGATAAACATAATTGTCAACTCTGTATTCCAAGTTCTTGGATGATGATTAATGCTGAAGATTGTATTTAATAATATAGGAATATAGGATGCAAGGGCTGACCATTTGCCTGTGGAGACATAATATCAAAAGAAGAGTAGGAATGTGAAGTATACAAGTCTACTTAATGAAGGAGCCTCATACACTTCATCAGCCTCAAGGATGCAAGTTGAAGTGCTGATTTGAGAAAGGGTGGGGGTCAAAGATTACTGGGACAGTGGAGTCTGCCGTCCCAAACATGCCTCTTCAGGTACTGGGCCTATGTTAAGGATTAGAGATCAAAATAATCAAGCTAGCTCAATTATAGCTGTGTTGCTTCAGTGTAGAATAATGGGTTTGAATTAAAGAATTGTGCCCAGCTTTAGAAATTGTATAACTCTTGATGAATCAGAGAGAGGGTTGATAAACTGAAATAAGATGGAAGATGATGTTAATGTACTGGAGTGATATTTAATTCTTAAATTACAAAAAAGTAAACTATAAACAAACAGGATAGAAATGTGCATATTATGCTTTCTACGCCTATTCAAATCAACATCAATGAAATGATTTATTATTTTAGTTTATCATGAAATGATAAACTTAAGGATTTCTTAAGGATTTGTTACTCCAGGAGATACTAGGTCAGTTATGCACACCACTGACAGGCAGGATGATGTGGTGACAGATGCCTAGACATGAATTTGATCCTCAGCTCTGCCACACATCGGCTATACAATCTTGGGGAAGTTTTTAATCTTTTTTAAGTTTCAGTTTCCTAGACTATAAAAACAAATGGCAATATATATTAGCAAGATTTTAGTTTTAGGACTTCATGAATAAACATATATATATATATATATATAATAGGCTGCTTCTAAAAGTAGTTATGTTCTTCAATGATGGGTTGTCATGGATTTTCTTTTAAGTAGTCATAGGGAGCTTGTTTCCACACTTTTTTTCTCGGGAATTTCAATGATTTAGGAAACTTCCTAGTAAAGAGACCGGAGGACTGTAGAAAAGTCACAGGAATACAGCTGCAGCTAGCTCTGCTTTGATCTGTTTTCAATCTTGAGGTTTCATGTAAGATTTTGCTTAAAATTATGGCTAGTAATAGTACTATAATATATGTTTGGATTTGATCTTAAAGTTAAGAGTATTCAATCCCCGTGTTTCATTGTTAGATCTCACAACTGCTTGAAAGAGGTGTTTTTATCTCTGTGTTATAGAAAAACAAAATGAAGCTTTGAGTTTTAAGAGTTGTAACTAAAACCTGGATCTCTGAACCCTAAGACAAGGGCTTTTGATCCTTTAAATCTCTCAGTAGTCTTACAAGACAGAAAAGACAGTCCCAGTGTATGATAAGAAACCTCAGAGGATGTGTGAAGTGAGTATGTGAGGATTGGAACACAGAACTTTCACTCCTGCATCAGTGATATGCTGTCTTTTTTTTTTTTTTCCAGCATTCTGGGAGTCAAATTAATTTATGCCATGTTTTTTAGTAATCATTGGATGATTAGGTTATTAATCAACTTCCTAACCCACACAGTTTCCTTCTAATATTATCTGAGTATCAACATTTCAGGTGATAGCTGAGGTTTATTATGTTTCTTATCTTAAAATAAATATACTCCCCAATTCTGCAATTATTGAGTTTTCAGTACTATTGAATTTCACTCTACTTGGTTTTTCAAGTTTGAGAAGAGATTTGTGAAATACTTTCCAACTTGTTTTTCCTTTGGAGAATTTCGAGTGCTGTTCTTTGAATCAGTCATATTTTTGACAGAAAAAAATAGTTCAAACATAATCAAAGCATTCTAATATTTTTATATTATTGAGTTTTCCTTTGAATAGTTGACATATGCATATTAAAGAAAATATGTCAATTTTTAAATAAAATTGTTAATTTTATAAGTGAGAAGATGAAATGAATTTTTATATGTTGTTTGTGTGCGTTATCTTAAATGCATATATGTTATGTTATTACATCTGTGTATATGTCTGTGTATATGCTATATCATACCTGTGTATATGCAGGTATCTGTATCTTGTTATATATTATGTTATCATGTATATGTATCTCTGTGTGCACTTTATTATTCTTTAAGTTTTAATAACATACTCAGTATGAAATAATTATTTCTACATTATTTTCGCCAAACACTTTGTTATTCTTCTTGTATTCAAATACAAAGCTAAGAATAAGATTTATCTGAAAATCTTTCATACCAACTACAGTATAGATTAATTAGTTAAAAAAATGTACATTTCTACCCTTCTTCAACACACAAAATATAAACATTTGTAATTTTTTTTGCCACATATAACTTTGTTCTAAAGCTAATTTTACCACCTCAGTTTTTTCTATCTTGAGTAGCAGTCCCTGGGCTCCTAAATTTTCATGATATTTGAAGTTTTGCCTTTTGCATGCATACCATTACTATCACACCTATAACATTAATAAATTTTCATTATTTGCAAATGCATGTTCTAGAAAGCAGTTATTAGAAGTCAATATCTTAAATATTAACTATTCTATAAGAAAATATTTCATGGAATGATAAGATAAATTCCATTAAATTTGTTTACTTAGGTCTTAGAGTCTTACTATTTTTCATGGAGCATCTCAAGCTAATAATGTTTCAGAGAACAAAGTTTAAGAAATTCTGATTTACTTTATGATATCTTTTCTTTTTATCTATACATGGAAAGACATGCTCAATGAACAGGAAAACTAGAAGGAACAATACAGATTTTGATATTTCATTTATGATCTTACATCATACTGTGAGGAAAATAGCTTTTCTTTTCTTTTCTTTCTTTCTTCTTTTTTGTTTTTTTTTTTTTTGAGGCAGAGTCTCACTGTTGTCCTGGGTAGAGTACAGTGGCATCATCATAGCTCACTGAAGCCTCAGAGTCCTGGGCTCAAGTGATACTCCTGCTTCAGCCTCCCGAGCAGCTGGGACTATAGGCGTGCCGCATGATGCCCAGCTAATTTTTCTATTTTTAGTAGAGACAGGTCTCACTCTTGCTCAGGCTGGTCTCGAACTCCTAACCTCAAGCAATCCTCCCACCTCAGCCTCCCAGAGTGCTAGGATTACAGGCATGAACCACCGTGCCCAGCCAAAAATAGCATTTCTTCATAAGGCATAGTTATTTCATCAGAATCCTTGTAAAGGATGATTCAGAGAAGTGGGACACTATTCTTCCTTATTAAAACATACTCATCAAAAAAATTATAATGCATTTTAGTTCTTACATAACAATTTAATTGAAGGCACAAAAGCGATATTTAAATAATATCTATTATAGATCTCTGGGTAGGTCCCCCTCCCCTCAGTTGCCTTCATTTCCTTGGTGTTCCTTCTACTTTATACGTCTCACTTCCCAGAATGTCCTTTAGTTCAGTTAGCACACAGAGCTATATTCTTCTTGCATGGGCATTACCTGTCACTCAGAACGCAGCAGAATTTCTTCCAGGGCTTTATACTTTTATAGCTGTTTTTATCCAGGGATGTCATAAAACCTGGCAAACATGATCTCATTATTCCTCAGCATATTCCTGTGAAGTTGGTGGGTGGCCTATATTATTATTCCAATTTTTTGGAGTGTTTTATCCAGTTTACTTAAAGTATTGCTCTCCATTATGCAGTTTTTATGAGTGAGGAATGTGACCAAGGACACAGAGAATACAGTGCAGACCTATAAAAATAACTTGTGCTAACAAGAAAGGCCCAGCACCTCCGCCCTTTAGATGTTGCTTCTTTTCTGTGCTGTAACAGGTTATTGCTCAATTCTGATACATCATTTTACCATTTAAAAAGAATTGCTACAGTTCTTAGGATTATGTTATTCTGCAAGTATTATTCCTCTTGGTACTAAAGATAAATAGTCTTCATAATACATAAAATGCATAAAATGCAGTGTAGTATCTTAGGTGCAACTTAAACTTCATTAATAGCCTACAGAAATAACTTCATCATTAAACAGCCTCATTTATATGAAGTACATACCAGGAACCACTAAGTTAATCAATTAGTGATTAATTTGGAATACTGTATCATTAAGAAATAAATATTCCTTAAATTCTCATCATTTATTTTATACTTCAATTATTTGACAAAAATTTGACAAAAAATGAGTGCTGAAATAGTTTTATATACTTACTACATACTGCACTGAAGATATATGCAAAGTATATATCCTGCTCTCAATGATTTCAGTGTACAGTTGAGGAAAAATAATAAATAAAATACTACTAGACACTGTTAATAAACTATATAAAAGTGATAATGTGTATCTTGATATGAAACACTAAAAAGAGTTACTTAAACTTGGGAAAGTGTTTTTATGGTAAGTTAACTTGAACTAAATCTTGAAGGCAAGAAGGAGATAGGAGTTTGTCAGATAGCTGAGATAATAAAAGCATTTAGATGGTGAAGTATATATATTAGTTATATTCAAATAAAACACCTGGGGATGAGGCTAGGGACCATTGATAATAATAAGTAAACACAGAACCCAAGATAAAATCAGTTCTAGGGCTGCTTTTACTTATACCCATATTTATAACAAAAAATTTGTTGCCTACATTTTTTTTTTTTGGTACAAAAGACAAAGATTAGGATTTCAATGGGAAAGTCTTAAGAGAGAAAAAAAATCTTATGAAAGATTTATGTATTCATGCCAAATGGGAAAGGATGTTTTTTCTGTCAGCCAGTGGAAAGGAACCCAGGTGCTGTGTAGAAACTGGGTAATTTACATTGGCATTAAAGAATATCCAGTATTTATAGGTCAATGATCTTATGATTTGTAAAATATAGGTAACATATTTTAAGATTTTTGAGGATAGATGAATAGCTTCCAAGCAAAAAGACTGTTAGATGTAGACAAATCCACAGAGAGTGTTACATATAAAATAAATAGCAAGTAGAACACGTACATTTTAAACATAAACACAAAGAGATATAAGGAACAAAGGACCAAGAGCTACTTAAAACCATGGGGCACCAGGGTACTAGATATTAATAATGTGCTAAATATATGAGACTAAATGTACAATAGGCACTAAAGTTTCAGGATATACTAAATACATAGAAGCACTTAATATTCATGAGATCTTATCTGGTTGCACATTGGCAACATCTATTCTGATGCCATTTCTTCTCTGCACCAAACACACACACACACACAACTAAACAAAACAGAATAAAAAAGCCAAACCAAAACACACAAACAAAAAAACCCATAGCTGTTTATCAGACTAATTGGCAAGTATTGCTGCTGTGGTCAGGTGTGCATGTTCCTGCATCTCTCTGAGAGAGTGGGTATGATCATTGGCCGAAGGCACATTCCATCTGTGAACGCCTTGCCGCAACCTCACTTCTCATCCTCATAACCTCACCATTAATGAAAAGGCTGATGTAGCAGAGAGAGAAATGGGACTTTTATAAACAATGTAGGATTCTTGTATTCCTATTGCACATGAGTTAAATTATCCATCTTTTTTCCTTTTGCTTATTGATATGTGTTTTTTAATTGATCTTAATAATAATGTGATTCAAGCATTTCAATTTGACTTTGAGCCTCTAATTGCATGGAGGAACATTTTCACACAGCGATGTGCTTTGCTCAATCTCTTCCCTCACTTAAATTTGTGAGTATAGACAGTAATCTGCAACTAAACGATACATACTAAAATACATTGTTGTGATTGTTTAGGTTGGAGGAGCAAGAGGACAGAGGACATAGAAGCACAAGACAACTATGAGGATATCAAGTATATATTATCATGGTCAGTTTCCTGTAGAAAATGATACTTGGGCTGAAATATGAACAGCGATCAGGGGTTGCTCAGATGATATGTGCTTCAGAGTCTTGTACGCAGATAAAATAAGTTTTGTAAAAGCTTGAGGTAAAGCAAAAATGGCTTGTTCTGAAGGGGAGAGCTAAGTCTGACCAGAGTATGTTGAGATGGAGAGCCTGGAAATGATACATAAACTGAGGTAAAGAGTGGAACAACCACTGAGGACAAGAGGAACCATTAAAGGGTTTTAAAAGTTCACTCTGGTTGCAATAATGGAATGTATCAGAGACAGCGATGCTACTGAATAGAGAAAGATTACTTAGGAGACAATAATTCAGACAAAGGTTGATGATGAGTAAAGGTGGAACAGAACAAAAAAGATTTGGGTGATACTTAGGAGAGGAATTATAATAATACCGATTGATTAATTACATAGAGATTAAAGAGAGGAGATCTGGGATGATTCCCAGATATCTGGTGTCAAAAATTGGGCCATGACTTTAATTTCTGGCAGTGCAGTAGAGAAAATACCCTGAAAAGTTGTCTAATACAAAAGACTCATACAGTCTCAATAAAATGTATTAAGCATCCTTTTAAATGCATAGTTGAGTGTGCAAGAAAATTGGCCAATCTCCAGGGGACAGCAATAAGGAGGGAAGGTGAAAATCAATTTTGAAAGCTTAACAGCAGCACTATGATAAGCTGGAAGCATTTCAGATATCTATATGATAATCGAGATTTAACTAACGAATAATGAATAGAAACGAGCGCACCATGCTTTTGGAAATGAGAAACCCCTGATCACAAATAGTACAGTCTAAGGCTTACCAATTACAGAATGGTAGGCTATAAATCATCTGCCTTACTATGCCAACAAATTAATAGAAGTCACTTTTTAATAGTTCTTCAGGTTGTTTAGAAAATGAAAAAGCAAACGATTATTGAAAGGAAAAGCCTTGCTCTAAGACTTCTCAGAATTCTCCCTAAAAACCTCACCAACCATGAGCTCAGAAATTTGAAATTTGATATTACTACACATGCAGAAAACAAGCCACCATGAGTAAGAATGAGAAAAAATAACCAATATCAACATTTGGCCCTGGAGAAATTCAGATAATAAAATATACTGCCATATAACCAGGGAACAGAAAACTCTTTTGCTAAGGGACAAACAGTAAATATCTTTGGCTTTGTAGTCCACAGGGTCTCTATCATAACTCCTCAATTCTGCCACTGTAATACAAAACCACCCCAAAATAACACACAAGCAATAGACATAGATATGTTCCAATAAAACTTCATTTTATAAAAATGGGTGTGAGGGTGAATTTGATTCACAAGTTACAGTTTTCCAACCTCTGTTATAAACCATAAATTCAATATGTTTAAATTCTTAAGAAAATATTAAATGATAAACTTAAGACATATATATCATGTTATTAAAATAATTTAAGGAAGATTTGTAAAAGAATCAGATAGAAATTCTAAAATATTTGGAACATAATGGAGACCATAATTCTCAATAAAATAAATGACACAATTTTATAGTGTAAGAAAAGGAAGAAATTCACTAAAAACAGCAGTAAAATATGAATAGATAATTAACAAAAGCAGAAATCCAGAGGGTCATTAATTATATGAAAGATATTTGAGATCATTATCAATAAGAGATGTGCAAAATAAAATTTTAATGAGATAATTTTTCATACATATTGGACTGGATAGGTTAAAATATCAAGCAATATCATATGGTGGCATTGAAAGAGAACAATCTGAGCACTCTTCCAAGGTTGATAAAAGTAAAGATTGTTATATATAATTCTGAGGTGAACTTGGCAAGGACTAATACGGTTGATAATGGAATATTTTATGGACCAACATTTCACCTTCAGATTTATGGTCCAGGTAAAGTTCCACAGCGTACAGAAATAAACATATACGAAAATTTCATAGCAGCTGAATATTTAATAAAAAGTAAGCTGGAATACAACCAAATGTCCGGCAACAGAAGGATAGATTGATATTTTTCAAATATGAGTTATTATATAACTTTCAACAAATGTAAATGAGAGCTAAATGTATTACCAGTTATAAATCCAAAATCTTTAGTATTGAATGAAAATAGCAATTTATAGAAGGATACATGTGATGCAAACACTTTATAGAATTTTAAATTAATAAATAATATATTATGAAGTTTAGGGATATATATCCATTTAGTAAAATATTATGACATTTATGACAAACATAAATAGCAATTTTAGGGTAATGGTTAGTTCTGGCTTTAGGAAGGGTAATATAATACAGGAAGGAGTATACAGAGGACTTCAGTCAATTTATAGTATTTATTCCTTAAACTGAATCTTTTTTGCCCTAAAATGGGGATTTTAATAACTGTATCGAATCTATAACTTTACTTGGAGAGAGACAGAATCGAATTGCTGTTGAAAAATTCTGGCCAATTCATGAACATGATATACATCTTTATTTATTGGAATTCTTAAAAGTCCTTCAATAAAGTTTTATATTTTTCTCTATAGAGGTCTCACACATTTTTTCATTTAGTTTTCCTTAAATATAAAGAAATAGAAAGCCTGACTAGGATTAGTAAACTGAGTCATATTATATTTTATGTTATTAATTATAGATTTTTTGTATATATAATGTTTCATGATAATTAGGAAGATCCCTGATATTACCAAGCATCGAGATAGATTGTGTAGAAAAACAATCAGATTTGGTGGAGTGCTTGGAATAGTTGAAATAATTTTTGGATGTATTATGTTGAAGCATCTGTTATACCTAGGAGTTACTAGATAGCATGTGGAGATTTGAAGCCCAGAAGAGTCATCTGAGGTGTAAGTTTTAATTTGGAAGTCATTGACATATCAATTCATTGAGGTTAAGGGAATGGATATGATCCTTCTGAGAGCTCATCTTGCAGATGAGTGAGAGAAGGAAAGTACTTAAGATTTTATGGTGAGAAAAAATAACTTTAATGAGAGCACCAGGGGAAAAGGTGATAAGTAAAGAAAATGATATAATAGGTTTTCAGCTAAGAGGGCAACAATGTGTCCCAGGTCCTGCCACTGTCCTTCTTGAGGTATAATGGTTCTCTGTAGCTTGAAGTACTTAAGGATATTGTTGGTAGATGTTCTTAAGCCATTCTTTAGAGAAGTCTGGTTGTGAGGGCATGAGAGAGATAGAGAGGAGAAATAGGGTGATGGCTGGAGAAAATGTGGATGCATTTCTTTTTTTGAAACAGATCGGAGTAACATGAATGTGTACAAGTAGCTAGTCATACAAACAAGCTAGAAATTGATGACATAAGAATGCAATAGCTAGTCTGCTACTTTGTCATGAAGCAATAGATAATGGAATCAATAAAAATTCCTTAGAAATAAAAGGGTAAAATCATGTAGAAGAGGTTAAGTTCCCTAATTAATGATATAATAATAATTATAGCTAATACTTTCATGACTACTATATACCAGGCACTGTTTTAATGAAGCTACAGGTTTTAAGTAATTTACATCTCACAATTCTATGAGATAGTACTATCATTATCCTCCCAATTAACATAGAGGAAAGTAAGACAAAAAAAGATTAAGTAACTTAGATAAGATTTGCATCTAGGATATCTGCTTTCAAATTCTAGACTATTAGTTACAATACTATGCTGTTATTCTAGAGCTAAGCCTTTGAGACAGAAAAAGGAGACCAGGAAGACATATAAGGAATCATCAGTTCATTGAGAGTTGAAACTTGAAGCCCAAAGTGACAATAAAAATGTACGCTCCTTGAGAATTGGTGAAGACAAGGAGCAAAAGTATGTTTATTTATCTAGGTATGCCATTCATGGTATTCTGTGTTTTTCCTCTTGGAAATATTTTCTAGAATTGCTAAAATATAGAGTAAGTATTCTTCCAATGAAATCATAAGAAAATTGGTTCACCTAGGTAAACAGACACATACACATAATGATGACCTACGAAGTAATCCAACAAAGCAAATATGTAGATCTTTGTATTCCAGTGCAAAAATATTATCATTCTAAAATATTATATTTTAGAAATACACCATGTTTAAATAATTTTCATAAATGATGACCTAAAATTAGGTAATACTTACAAGAGTTGAAATGCCTTTTCACTTGTGTATAACATTCATTATTGGGTTTTAACAGACACATGAATTTATAGACAAGGACATATTTGAATTAGAATAAAAGAGGAAAAATAGGTGCTTTTATCCAAAATGATGCTAAATGCTTTTTCTGATCTTAATATAGAGAACGAATGAGAGCTGTAGGTACAGATTGAGGGTGATAAATGACCCAGCAGATGCACTGGAAAAATAAACATAGGTGGCTGTGACAGAAATTTGCAGTTCAAACTAAAGTGATGAAACCAAACTAATCTTTGATTTCAAGAACTGAAGAACATTTTTGGTTCCAATGACTTTGCCAAGATAAAAGTGTATTATACTCATAGAAAAGGAAACTATAATCTGTGTCTTTCCCTGCATATTATCTGCATATGGAAGCAATGTTGAGATTAAGGTATTTTTGGATTCTATTTTTTCCTAAATATAACTTTAAAAAAAAACAAATAACAGTGAGGCATAACTTATTTCTGAAAGTTATATTAAATGTTTTTGAAAACATTTTATAAACATACTTGAAATAGTTTGCTTTTTGAATGAATTGTCTTTTGAAATTCGTCTTTCTAGTTGAAATCCCATGTTGCACTTCCTACTCAGTACATATCTATGTCATTTAATTTTTCTTTCTAGATTGTTATTCCCTTAACTAACATTAGTTACAAATTAGCTTAAACATATTTAAAATGGTAGTTTAATATTATTACTTGTTAAATAATTAATGTACAAAATTTTGGAAACATTTATAAAAATAAACTTATCAACATTTTAAAATGACTGCACACAGAGGTAAGCATTATTTTAATATTGTTTTAAAATTATTATTTTTGTATATTGATTTTCATTATTTATATATAATGTATTGTTTTAAAGTAGTGATTATACTGTACATACTTTAAAAACACTTTTATTTTCAAAATTTTGAAATTTTTTCAAGCTTACACAAAAGTGTTAAAAATAAAAATAGTACAGAAAGCACCCCATGCCCTTTACTCAGATTTAAATACTGTTAACATTTTGTGCCATTTACTTAAGTATATATTACTTTAACTGTCTTTTATCATTTAATATGTGCCACTTACTTATATATATATTACTTTGTTTTATCATTTAATATGTTATCATTTAATATGTTCCAGAAAGTGTAAATATCAGCAAATAGTATTCCATAACTTTATTAACGAATGAAATATTTAATTGCATGTTCACGATAAAACCCTAATTTAAATGCTTTACATATATCATCTCATGACATTCTACAATAATTCTATTTTAAGAATGTTTGTTTATATCTAGTGCATCATTCTATTTTATGCATATTTTACAGGTAAAGAAACAGAAGATGAAAGAACTGCTAAATAACATGCCTAAGGACGTCCAGCTAGTAAGAGAAAGAATTAGAATTTAAAGTCAAGTATATATTTTTTTATTGCTATATAATACATCACTATAAAAGTAGTGACTAGAAAGTACAACCATTCAATCCAGCAATAGCATTATTAGGCATCTACCCAAAAGAGCATAAGACATTCTATTATAAAGACACCTGCACCCGAATGTTTATGGCAGCACAATTCACTATTGCTAGGTCGTAGAAACAACCCAAGTGCCCATCAATTCATGAGTGGATAATTAAAATTTGGTATATGTTTATAATGGAATATTACTCAATTTTAAGAAACAACAGTGAGCTAGCACCACTTATATTATCCTGGATTAAGTTTAAGCCCATTATTCAAAGTGAGGTGACACAAGACTGGAAGAATGGACCCCACATGTACTCGCCATCAAATTGGTACTGACTAATTAACACTATGGTGCTCAAATGGTGGTGGTGTTCACTACGGATTCAGGGGGTGGGGGGTAGACCCACATCTGAGTGATGTGGTGGGCACTGTGGAGGGGAGGGGCATGCTTGAAAAGTAGTTGGAGAAGGGAATTAGGGGTCTCAATAGGGGGAAGGAAATCCTCTAAAACTGATTTATGTGATTAACTGTACATCTTGGTAAATTCACTAATAATCATTTAATTGTACACTTAAAATGGAGTAAAGGCATGATATGTAAAGTATACTTCAATAAAGAAAAAAAAATAAAAGTATAACCAAAAAAAAAATCTTGAAAGTATAGTTTCATGTACCTAGCTCATGCATTAATTTTTTGCTATGGAAGTAGGAATATGCCCACTGTATGAAAATTATGACCTCATCAAGAACTGAGATGCCATAACACAGACTGAGCAATAAAATTCTATGGGAAACAACGTAACCTTAGTTGAGTGAGAAAGCCCTTTGGGAGCATGTGGTGCCTTCTGGTCATCACCAGGAACATTAATAATCTCTGAGCTTTATGTAAGTGCTTTCTTAGACATTTCTGGCTCAATGGAATTGTGTATACTCCTGCTCACTGCACAGCATTTTACTCTGCATCTTTAATAAAGCTGCTCTTTAGGAAAAAGGCATATCAAATTTCTTTTATTTACAAAGCTGACATATTTAGCCTTTATTTGTAAGTTTCCTACAGAGAGAGTGATGAGATACATAGTTCTTCCTGATTTTAGTCCCATGCTTTAAGCAAAGTTGTGAATTTATTGCTATTTCTTTTCTTCTTGATAGGATTTTACTTTCCACCCAGGTCTGTCTCGCCTACTAGAAGGCTGGGGCACGGGGCAGTCCCAGCTGGAGACAGGTTGTTCTGCCATGAAACATCCCCTTGCTGGTTCACTCCCTGCCAGAGCTCCCATTCATGGGTATTGATTTTTGCACAGTAAAATTCTGATGGCTTCCTCAAAAGGGTCTATTTTTTTCAGATTAACAGCTACTCTGTTAACATCCGAAGAGCGGTGTAGTTAAAAAAAAAGGTCTTTATTTACAGACATCAAACACCATGTCTCAAGCAACAGGGCCCTCAAATTCAAAACCAAAGGAGTGTAGTGAAAGGAAAATTGTATTTTATATTAACTCTCCTGTTTCAGTATAACACACTTTAGGTAATAAAATCCTGGAGATATGGAAACAGTTGATGTTCTTTTTGTTATTTATGTGGTACGTTTATTTTCTGCCATTTCTACATGGGCAGTAAAAACCCAGTGTTTAGTGTTCTTACACATTTTATTTATTTAATTTGTTAGTGAACCAAATTATGATTTTTTTTTCCTGTTGCAGTAAGAAACAAAGAGACAAGCACAGGTCATCATTTATATTTCACTAGGCCATGTCTAGCAGGAGTCATGATGGAAAATGAATCTGAACAGAGCCCAAATATCAGAGCTGGACACAGACTTTCTATTTGCCAAAGAACTACCTACTTCTCCCAGAAGCAAACAGTGAAGGGGGCTTTTAGACCTACAGGTTTCATCAGGTTTATCTCTTCTGAATGAAGACAAGAGATGAAAATTACTCTAAGCAAGAAGACAGGGAACCCACCTAAATTGGGAGAGAGCTGGAAGACATGTGCCACCAACTTGGGCTACCCGTGGTTCTGGGTTGATGAGCTTGTGTGTGACGTGTGATGTAGCATTGGTTCCCACACAAACCTGAGTAGTCTGCAATAGTTTCAAGAGTCCAAGGGGAGTGCTTCAGCTCCCCTAGCTAGCAAGCTGTCGCCTCTCTCGCCAATCTCCTCCCCCTCGCCTGATTCTTAATTTCGTATGCTTAATTTTAATCAAATCAATGCAAGAAATAGTTTGAGTCAAATAATAAAGGGCTTATAATACAAAACAGCTGCAGACAGAAATGCAGCTTGAAAACGTGGAGGGACTAGGGAAGAAAGGCCCTGATCTCTCCTCTCCTATCTTGTGCTTCCCATTGGCTAATCCCTACCATACACAGTAGTCCGGTGATGGATTCCACAGGGCAGAAGATGGATCCACAGAGACCGAAGGAAGCTAGCAAACAAAGAACAACCAATTCAGCAGCTAATACCTGTTTACAAGGGCTGTTTTGAAAATTAAATGAGATAAATATAAGAAACACTCAGGCCAAGTAAATGGCTTATAGTGAGTCCTCAACACATGTTTGATTTCCCTCTTACCTCTTTCCCCTTCCTTATTAACCAAAATCTGCTCTCCAAAAATTGCAATTCATTTATTGCATAAGCTGTAAATGTCCTTTAAAAAAGCATTTTTAACAAAAAATGAGAATTATTCAAAGCATTTTGGATATTTTAGATGTCAGTAACTCTGTGAGTGGTATTTTGGTGGTGGATGGTGTGAAAAGGAAAAAAATCTGTTCCACAGTTTATGCTCAATGGAGTTTATTTGAGCAATTAAAAACAAAAGAAAACAAGAATGAAATAAAAGTGATTCACGAATTGGGTAATTCTCAGAACCAAAATAGGTTCGGAGAACTCCAGCTAACAATGTGATCTGACAGCATTTATAGAAAACATAAATGAGGTATAGAGACAACTTAATTAGTGTCAGCATAATTGGTTAATTGGTTACAGAGCCTCTTGCAATTAACTAAAGAGCAGCTACTGTGATTAAACTCTGTATTGGTTTGGTCTGTTGGGCCTGGTGTAGGAACCCAGTTCAAATCCTCCTACAGATTTCATGTAATGGTGGGTAGAAAAAGGCCCTTCTCCATTTCTCAGAGATCATGTCAAGAAGCAGTTGCTTGTTTATCTTGCCCTGCCCTGAGGGTTAAGGTCCTTATTGAGCAGCTCGGGGTCTCCTTTAGCTTTGTGGTAGGACTCAGTGTGGCTATTCCCACAGGAAGGTACTGAGATCCACAAACATGGTTCATCTATCTCCCTGGAAACTGGGAAGTCTGGATTCCCCAGACAGTTGTCCCAGCGCAATGCAAACGGTCCCATTGCAATGTCCAAGCCTTTGCATTCAGTGACATGTTTGCAACAACTTCATGCCACTCTGTCAGTGCCAAAGAACTGTCTCTCTCCCCTCCAAATGTTCTTGTTTCCCACCAGTACTGCTGTGGCTTCTGATGGGTCTCCTGGGCTCCCTTCTCTTTACTATTAACCCTTCAATGGATGAAAGTGAAGTCCCGAGGATTCCTGGGAGCAATTGCCTGGGCCAAGGAGTCATGGTGTATCTCTGGCAGAGGGAGAAGCTTTCGCTTTCCTACATTGCAGCACCTGCCTTAATTCCAGGAGGCGGGGATCTGGGATCTCCACCCCTCTGAGACTTTCCTAGCCTCTCCAAGGGGCTGACCAGCCCACAGTGCTCCTGAGAGCCAGGTCTGGGCTTCCCGTTGGGATGTGGGCCAGAGGGAGAGAAGGTGGGGAGATGTGTGCAGCCCTCAGACAGCCCCCAGCCACGGGAGCCCCGTGGACTCCGGTGTTCTCTGGGGGGCTCCCCTCCACCCGTCCATAATCCACTCCTCTCAGGTTCCTCGTTAAAGTCAAAATCATCAACGTTCTTTTAATGTGGCTTTTTGTGTTTCATTTCCTTTGTTGGTTAAAAAAATGTTTCCACTGAAACATTTTATAAGATTTCTATACACTGAATACATTTTGAACATTTTGTTCCTATTAACATAAAATATTATTCTCATTTCCTCTCATGTTGGGAAAAAAGTGGGAAAAGGGAGCATTATAAAAATTAAAAATAATTCTTTGTTATGAAAGAGGTATGAATGATTTATGAGCATAATAAAGGCAAGTCTCTTTGGTCAACATTATGAATTTAAAAATAAGACTTCTTTTCAGATTTTTGAAATGACTTAGATGACAGTAGGCACTAAAATAACAAAGGAGACCAGGTTATAAGGGGAATTTTTTTCCATCTCTTTTTCTCCCTGAGGAGTCATGGTGTGCTCTGTACCCTTGGGGAACAAAGTGGTGTCCTCCCAGGTCAGGGGCAGGGGAACTCCACATCAAATAGCTCGTTTCAAAATACGTCTGTGGGCCATCTGTGCCCCTGACAGAGATGTGTTTTAAAATTCCCTCTGTCATTTTGCTATCTCCTTAAAGATCATATCTTGCTGAATCTTACTAGAGACAGGAAGCAGAGAGTTCTTGCCCTCACTCGTGTTGGCTGACTCACCTCCACTGCGATCTTCCTCCAGTGACACTGGACCCCCAGGGTCCTCTTACACTTTGACCGCTCAGTAGCTGTGATTCTGCTCTTCAGCGGTGTGTGTTCTCCTGGTAATTCCTCTCCAACTCTACCAGGTCCTGCCTATTAAATCCCACACTCTGTGTATGGTTTTGGTGCTGGGTCTCACAGTTCCTAGCCCAGGGCTCTAGTTCTATAATCACTACCTAGAACAGTCCTCCCCTATCCTCGAGGGATCCATTTCAAGACCCCAGTTGTTGCCTGAAACCCTGGACAGTACAAAACCCAACTGCCATCAGTCAGAACCTGTTTCTATTGTGTCTTCCACATACAGATTTAATGTTTTTTCCATTTTCGCTAAGCACTTGTCACACACACTGTGGCTGTAACTTTTCCAGTCTGAGGTGCTACAGCAAAACTAGCATAGATTGCTTTTTCCTTCCTCACAGTTTCACAGGAAGAAGAGTCATTCTCACCATAGATCTTAGCAACCTTAGGATATTTTTTTCTTAAGTAGAAACTTTTGGTTTTTTACTTAAAGGAAGCACTTTATGGCTTGGCATATGTCGATCTCCAGCGTCGCTGCTCTTGTGCCTTGGGGCATTATGAAGTAAAACAAGGGTTACTTGAAAACCAGCACTGTGACACTGAGACAGCTGATCTGATTGCGAAGACAGTTACCAAGTGACTAAGGGGTGGGAAGCATAGACCGTGTGGACAGTCTGGACAAGGGGCCGATTCACTTCCCAGACAGGACAGAGCAGGACAGTGCAAGATTTCATCATGCTACTTAGAAGGGCATGCAATTTAAAACTTATGAAATGTTTATTTCTGGAGTTTTTCATCTAATATTTTAGGACTGTGGTTGACTGAGGTAACTGAAACCATGGATAAGGGGGCTACTCTCTCATGCTTGATGTTTGAATGCAGAGCATATTAAGCTGGGCGTATCGCCAGGAGAGGGTGGCAGGCTGCAAGGGTCCTCTTGTATGTCATTTTCTAGGTGAATTCACCCTGGTTTGAGGTCAGGCACTCAGCAGTGTAGGCTCAGAAACCAGATTCTGTTAGCTATGGAGAACGTGCCTGGGAACAGCCTCATGTCAATGTCAACCAGCTTGTGAGACTGAGGCAGACCCTGGTGCTCTGATTTTTTAATTCACAAGAGAAACACCACCTTCAAAAAGCATGGGTTGTGGGTTGCTCATTGCTTGCTTGGTGAGACTGAGAAAGTCTGGTATACAACGCTCACTAGGATGCTAGCTGCCAAAAGTTCAAGTTTCCAACAACTTATGGAGCACCTACTTTAGGGCAGAACCTGTTCTGTGCACTGGGGACACAGCAATAAACAAAGCAGACAGAAGTCGCTGCCCTCAGGGAGCCTGTGTCCTATTGCCTTTTGGGGCCCCAAGGTTGGGTTTCTCACCCCTGGGCACAGCCAATGTCTGGCCTTCCATTTTCTCAGCTAAGAGCTCCACATACTCACCCCAGGAGTGAACACACATGGCTGTAGTTCTTGAAGGAGTAATATAAAGAAAGGGTCACATGGTATTTTAACTCAGATTTTAACCTGGAAAATACTATGAATGGGAATAAGAACAGTATTTATTACTTTGTTACAGTTTCTTTTCTTCTCCAATTCTGCTAATTAAAGAAAAGGTCTTGCAGCCTATTTAGTCCATATAAAATTGAATGAGTACATGGAGAGGGACAGGCCACAGAAGCAGAGAAAAAGGCTGGGAAGGGGAGAATAAGGGCCTGGTGCGTGGTACGGAGAGTAGAGAGTTTGACCTTGGAGATCCATTGTAAGGAGCAAGAGAAATGAAGACAGGAGGAAGGGTTTGAAAAATGGGTTGTGGCGGCCCATGAACTGCATTTCCTTTCATGCTTTCTGAATGGAGTTACTTTTGAATTACTTCTGGTGACTAGGATTTATTAAAGTTCATGACTTTTGGGTTCTGCTTGAACCTGAATATTCTTGAGCCTTCAGTCTTCTGGCCTCATTTTCCCCCTTTAATATACAGTTGAAATAACATGAGCCCCTTTCCCACAGACCTGCAGGAAGTCCTTACTTGCTCCAGTATTTATAAGGTTCCAAAGGTGTTTCAGTTCCCAGGTAGCTGCCTGTCACCTCTCACGACAATCTCCGCCTAGCCCAATTCTTTGCTTCTTAAGTTCGATTTTTAATAAAGTAATGCATGTACTAGTTTGAAACTCAAATATTAAATAACTTATAATGAAAAGCAAATGTCCAGCTAAGCATTCCCTACTGTACAATCCAACTCTCCATAGACAACCACTTCAACTCCTTTAGCTTTTGCTTCCTTATACCTGCTTCCATATTCTAAATAAACACTTGCATTGCCGTTTATTAACGTATCAACTTTAGACATTGTGCATTGACATTCTGCTATGGTAGTTTAGGATTTAGCTCTCTCGTTCTTCTCCCACCTCCACCTCACTTACCTTCTTTTGCTATACTCTCAATAAAATTATATAATTTTTTTGGTCCAATTAACAGTTAGCATTGAGATTATTATGACTATGAAAAAAATATTCATGGCCAAGAACTATGTCATGATTATTTTCTCTCTTGTATACCATTCTGTTTTTTTCTGGGATTAATACCTTTCTTACTGTTTTATTTGATCAGTTTTTTGTGTACTTTAATTTTTTTATGCTCTGTCATATTTCCTATACATTCATCAACACTATTTTCCAAATGGTCGAATACATAATCTGCACATTAATTGCTTTTTCATTGGTTCTTCTCTCCCAGAGGTGACACTTCTTAAGCTTCCATCTGGACCGTTGCTCCCTGGATTTGGATTAATGTCCTCTCATCTGTGGACTTTCTTTTTGTGTTTTTGTGTTAGATCCATTGTTTCCTAGGAAACTCTTTCTTGGTTTTCTCCCCCACTTTGCTAGAGCACACGTTCTTAGATTCCTAAGAAATTGTTAAAGTTGATAATTATTTGGTTGAAATCTTACTGTTTGGAAAATGTTTTAAATCTGTCTTCATACTTGTTTGATAATTTGGCTGGGTGTATCATGCTAGGTTACAGATCACCTTGCCTCAGAATTTTGAAGTCATTCGTCCATTGCTTTTTAACCTCTAGATTTGTTGTTTGGAAGTTCAGTATCATCCATTCCATATCCTTTGTCAATAACCTTTCCTTCCACCACAGTGAAATGATAGGATTTTTTTCCCTTTTACTTCCTACTGCTCTGAAATTCTGTAATGAAGATCCCTTATGTTTTATCATTCACTGTGCTGGACATAGTAATCTATTCTTTTAATCTGGAGAATCTCATATGTGTGAAGACAAGAGAAGACTGCCTTCTATAAGCCAAGGAGAGAGACCTCAGAAGAAACCAGCTCTACTGACACATAGATCTTGGACTTCTGGCCTCCAGAATTGTGAGAAAATAAATCTCTTGTTGAGTCATCTAGTCCATGGTACTTTGTTATGGCGGCCCTAGCAAACTAGTACGTGCTGTTTTTAGCCTTGTTTCTTGCACGTGACGTTTATGAAATCTGCTGTTTCCAAATTCTACACCTTTCAAAGATTCTGTGGGGTGAACTGGCTCATGTCTCCCCTGCAGGCATTGCAGGATATAGCTGCCACCACTCTGTGTCACATACCACTCCTCCATTTGCTTTCTATCTTCCTAAAATTTGTCGAATTTTAAAAATTTCTTTGTTTTGCTCCCATTCTCTTTATTTATTAGGGTTTTATACATAATTCTTTATTCCCATTTCAATTGGATTTTAGGAAAGGGAGGAGTTATATATGTGTTTTAATAGAACCTACTTTTCTAAATTCTTGATCTTTTCTCCTTAGCAATAGAAATAATTGACAGAAGCTATGAAATTACAGTTTTGTTAACATATTTCATATGTATTGGTTCTCAATTTGCTGCATTTAAATTCCAAACTCATACTCCTTTACCCTGATTTGGGATACTGGAGATGTACCCTGTAAACATTTCTCATTTGCCAGATGGCTTGCTACTAGGCTTTGTCAATAGAAGGTTCTGGAAGGACCGTGTGAGAGGAACGAGCATCTCTTTCTGGTTCCAGTGAACTTTTACCTCTGGCTCCTGTGGTACAAGGCAACCAACAGTGTGTGGGGCACCCAGTGTCTAAAACATTCAGTGAGTTTTGCAGTTACCACAGCGGCAAATTCCCGGTGAGTCCCTGTGGCATTCTAATGGGGTATTTTCCTGCTGAATCCAGTTGCAGACAGTGTCCAGCTGCCCAGCACTGGCCAGTGAACTTCCCCACCATGCAGAGGGCCTTAGCCACACCCTCCTCCTTCAGGGAGATCTGAATCTCAGTGTGGCATCGGGGGTGGGGAGTTCTTCTCCTTTGGGTGCTCTGTCTCCGTCCTGGAGGAAGGAATTGTTCGCTATATCTGCTCTTCCTGTATTCTTCAGAGCAAGTGTCTTCAAGCTTTTTCTATAAAGAGTCACAGAGTAAATATTTCAGGCTTTGCAGGCCATACTGCCTGTCACGATTATTCAACTTGATATTGGATGAAAGCAGCACAGACAACATGTGAACAAGTGCGCAAGGCCAGATTTGGCCACATACAGACCCCCTGCTGTAACCTGCTCCTTACACCTTAGCTGACAATCCCCTGTTACTAGTTAATACTTCTTTATATTAAATTTTCCCTGTTCAAATCACCAGTGTGGTTTCTGTCTTCTGACTGTACTCTGACTGTTACATCATATTGTCATTTTAGCAAGGACTTGCTTGGATGCCTTGGGTCAGTAGAGAGCCCTTGATTTGGATCTGACAATTCCAACCAGTGATTATGTGGGGAGAGAGAGAGAGTGATAGTGAGAGAATAAGACAGAGAGAGAGAGAGAGAGAGAGAGAGAGAGAGAGAGAGAGAGAGAGAGAGAGAGAGAGAGAGAGAGTCGATAAAAAAAATCATAA
>CAUYMX010084473.1:0-29243 GCA_963573855.1 Lepilemur septentrionalis | reverse complement strand
CTCACAGGGGCCCGGTCAGCAACCTTCCCACGTGGGTGCCGTCTGTGTGCGGCAGGATGGACAAACGCGGTGGACGCGGTCATCACAGGGGACGCCACGCAGCCAAGAGAGGCGACCGGTCTCAGCTCCAGTGGTCACCGGTGATCTCACAAGCACCACGCGGGTGAAAGAACCCAGTCACGAAGCGGGCACACGGCGTGACTCAGTTTACATAAGTTCAAAGAGCAACAAGCCCCAGCGGTGTTGGCGGCAGGGTGGGGTCGCCCGGGGAGGAGCGCAGCGGGTACCTGGCTCCTGGTCAGGGCCGGCACCGCAGCCTCCTGTGTCCCCACCTCCTGCGTGCCCGTGGGCTGCCAGTGCAAAGTCCTCCGGTGCGGACGGGCGAGGAGCTGTTCCGTGTCACTGCAGATGTGACAGGTGCCAGCTGTGCGAGATGTCTGACACGCCCCTGAGCCAGACCCTGCACGTCACGGACATCGGATTTTAACATGACGCGGATCAAAAATACGTCTCACCCCTCACGCCCCACGCACTGTGCGACGCACCCCCTTCGTAGAAGAGCCGAGTGTCGTGTGAGCTTTTCCTCTCTCGGAGCAGCGTGCCGAAACGTTAAACACCCCCGGCCACGGAGTGATCACATTCGGCTTTTTCAGGCATGTCTTCAACCCTGCGTTAAGCTCCGAGAGGATTTTGCCTGCGTCCCTCGTCCACGGCTGGATCGCTCTGTCCGCCGCGTTCTAGGAGCCCCCAAGCGCCTTCGCTGGCGGGGCCCACCCTGCGGCGCACGGCTGGTCCTGGGGCAGAATTCCCAAAAAGATGTCAGGCAAATGACATTTCCCTTCTCCCCCTCTCCCCAGTCTCTGGTGACAACAGAACAGAGGGCTCGGAGGCACTCCTGCGTCCCGCAGCGCCGGGCGCTCACGGGTATCTGCCCGCCGCGGCGTCCAAGCACAGGCGCGACCTGGCCGAGGGGCAGCCATCGGTCCCCTCTGGCACTCGCTGTCAGCCCTGTGGCTTGTCCTGGGACTGTCCCAGCAGCAGCGCAGCGGACTTCGTTTGCACGATTCCAAGTAGAGTTTCGATCACTTCTCTACCTTTAGCAATGAAATTCTTCCACTTAATCCGGAAAAGCGTTTTGCAGTTGCTCTGAGGGTGAAAAGAAAAAAAAGCACCAATTGGTTTTTTACCCGGAGGTCCCTGAGCTTTTAAAAAAAGACGCAAAAAGCTTCCTGGGCCCCACGCCTTACGCTGTGTCTGACAAAGTTTCGTAACAGATAACGCCCCGAGGGCCGGGGAGATGGATCTCAGGACGCTGCGGGCCTCACGGCCCCTGTGCAGCCTTCGGAAGAAAACGATTATTGTTTGCATAATGGGCTTTCTTCAGAAATCATAATTAATCTTCCATTTCACATTAGTGAATGTTTCCGAACCAAACTGCTTTGGCACTTTTTCTTCCGAAGCCGCCACGCCGCCTAAAGACCACTGGAAAGGTGGCTGGGGCCGCCACGGTCCGCGACCGTCCTGGAGTCTGAGGCGGAGAGAGAAGGGGCTGTGGGGCTGGGCAGGCGGCCGGGGGCTGGGTTTACGGGGACTGCGTGGTTTCCATTTGCAGGGCCAGGGTGGCCGCTGTGTGGCCCGGGCTGGAGGGGCCACCCCACCAGGTGTGGACCACAGCGGGGCCACTCTCCTGTGAACAACAGCCTGGAAGCTCCCGCTCCCTTGGCGTTTTAAAGCCCTAAGGCGAGGTTTAAAAGGACTAGGGGAGTTAAGCCTTTCCTGATGGAGGCCGCTTGATTTTTCCCAGATGACTTTGCCGTTCTTGGGGGGCTCTGGCTTGGGTGCCTAGTGCCTCCCAGGGCTGGACCCAGCCTGCTGCCCAGAGTCCAGATCTGGCCCCACCACCAGGCCAAGTGTCTGGGACTTTGCCTTGGAGCCCAGGCTGCACCCTATCACCTGGGAATTCAGAACCCGGGACCCCTGGGCCTGAAGCCCCAGTCACACCCCCGGGCTGGGTCTCCAGGTGGTGGGATGCAGGCCTGGAGGCTGCTGCTGCCAGGGTGGAGCCGGCCCTGGTTCGGGGAGAGGGTGGCACACAAAGCCCCATTCTCCTCTCTCCACTCCGCCCTCACGTTCGGGCTCTTGCTCACCGCCAGCAAAGCCTCTTTGTCCGCCGCTCCCTGGCAGGCCTGGCGCCTCCCCAGACGCTGCTCTGCAGACACCTCACAGCCTCAGGTCCCTGGGTGCTTTTGCCACCCTCTGCCCGCCTGTAGACCTGAGAGCCTCACCTCCTCCCTGCCATCCTCTGTACCCACAAACAGAGGGTACCCACAATCCCTGCCACGCTGGGACAGGCTGGCGTTCAGGGGAAGCCAAGACTGATCGGGCCCAGGGCCTGCCCAGGAGAAGGCTGAGCAAGGATGACAATGGCCATCCCCTGGCTCCACGGGGTGGCCCAGGGCAGGCGCGTCTATGCCCAGCTTCATTTCTTTAAGGGAGAAGAAAAGTGTCCCCCTCAGAGGCTGCTTGAAGAATTGGAGATGTTTCCCCAAAGTGTGGACCAACATTTGCCCAGGGTGTAGGGGGGGAAACACTTGGGGACGGCAGCCAGGCTGCAATCTGCCCACAGGAGGCCGCGGGCCAGCACTGACCGGAGCTGGAGGAGGACGTGTGCTCGCTGCCCGATGGCCGGAGCAGGGAGGCAGCCGCAGAGCAGCCCCTCCTGGGCCGCGCGAAGCTCTCAAGGGCACGTCACGCTTATGCTCACGTAACCTCAGATGCACCGGAGCGCTGATTCGGGGCCATGAAGAACGTCCCTCGAGTAGGCAAATGCGTAAAGATGGAGTCCATGAAGAACGGGGACCCACTGTACCGAAAAGCCACTGTGTCGTACATTTAAACAGGGTGGTGGCGGCTGACATCTCGGATAGCGTGACGCCGTATGACAGCCCTTTCTGGGAGAAGCAAAATCCCAGCAGAAAGGAAGCTCCGGCTGCAGGAACCTGGCCCCCGGGGGCCCACGGCACCCGCTGGTCACCCTAGCCCAAGGCGCCTCCCAGAGGTGGGGGCACTACGGAGCCACCCAGCAGGAGCCCCTGGGGCAGAGCTGGTGGGGGAGATGGGGACACGTGGGGTGAAGCAGTGCCTGGGCGCCCCAGCGAGCACCCACCATCCTGGCCCCCCGACACCCTCAAAGGCGTCCCGGGCAGCAGGTCTCGCCGAGCAAGGCTGGAGCGCGGTCAGGGCCACCTCTTCCCAGCAGGGCTGTCTGCGGGAAACGGGCTTCAGCCAAATCCCGGCCCCGCCGCCCCCACCACAGGACACAGCTGCCCCCACGGCGCTTGCCAGGCCTGCAGTGGGGGGACCAGGAGACACGGGTTGCCACGGTGGGGGGACGGGGCTGCTCTCACCCTCCACGGCGCCCACCCGCTGCACCCCCAGCACCTGGCCTGCACGGACACCCAGGGACTATCCTCCACACGAACTCGGTCCCAGCCCCCAGGGGCTCTCTCAGGGAGAGTATGTTTTATTAATACTGGGACATTAAAGTTTAATACTGTGATTACAGGGGAAAAATGGGACTTCACCTTCAAGGAGTATTAGAGGATTCCGAAGAGAGCCCGTGAGCAGGAGGGACATTTGTCACGGCTTGGCGGGACGGTCCCCCATCCATCACGCCCTTGGCGAGCCTTTGCCACTGGCCGGCGATGGCCGTGCACGTGACCACCCCCTGGTGCTCCCGTCAGGCCTGGGGGCTGGGGGAGGGTGTGGGTGAGTCAGAGGTCACCAGCCCCCCGCACCGCTGGGTCTGGCTGAGGTGAGGGCGTCCACCCTGTGGCCTCTCGCTCTACGAAGGGGGCTTTGTGGCTCCCCGTCGGCCCCAGTTTGCCCTGTGGGCCCCGTGGACCCTTCGTGGGCTAACGGCCACAGCCCCGCTCTGGAGCCAGGACCTGCCAGGTACGGGGGATGGGGGCTGTGACGGAGGGTCGGGGGGGGTCACCGCTGGCCACTCTCCCTCCCTCCTCAGAAGCCCTGGGCGGGGCCATGGGGGTGGACAACACCAAAGCCAGGCTTGAGGCCGGGCCACAGCCAACACAGCAGGCTCTGCGCCTCCCCCCAACCCCGTCACGCAGCAGGATGCCTTCCAGGTGGTAGCCCCCTCCCGGCCCAGCTGCCGGCTGGCAGACGGCATGCCGCCCCTCTGCCTGGTCGTGCCAGCCCTGCCCTCTCCTTGCCATGGGTCGCCCCCCCCCCGCAGCCTCCCGCACACGGCGCTGATCAGATCAGGTCAGGCCTGCGGGTCGGTGGCATTAACAAGCATGTCTGGGAAGCTGCAGAGATGCGGGGGCAGCACCACGCTCACCGACCTCGGTGACGGGGTCTTAGTCCTTCCATGCCGCTGCCCCGGCACGCCAGAGAAGCGGCGATTTACACAGAACAGAATTCACTACCCCCAGGCTGGGACTTCCGAGATCAAGGCCCTGGCAGCTCTGGTGTCTCGCGAGGGCCGTGTCCCCCCAGGAGGGTGGGAGGCCCCACTGTCAATGCTGTTGCGATGGCTGTTTGGGGGCACACACTCAAGCCACAGCAGATTGCGGGGGCCGGGTACGCTGCATCCCTCCAGGGTCGGGGAGACGCCTGCTCTCGCCCCCCACTGCGTGCAGACGCCCATGACTGCCTCACTGCTGCCGAGCCCAGACCCTGCAAGGACCCTGCCGTCGCAGCCAGGCAGTGCACAGGTGGTCGAGCGGGTGCTCCAGAGGGAGTCTGGCCAGACCCTGCCTTTGACACAGGAAACGGAGGCCAGGGCTGGGGGGAGAAAGGGGCAGCCGGGAGTTCCTCAGTTTCCCCTCCTCGGGGAGGAAGCGAGAGCTCAGATTTCATAGCAGGCCTGCCGTGTGCTGTGGTGGTGATTCCACACCCATACCTGTCTCAGGATCCCACACAGGCCTGGGTACACAGCAGGTGCCCAACAAGTGCCTGTGGGTGCCCAGGACCAGTCCTGAGTAGGGGCCTCTGGGAAGTATCTGCTTCCCACGAGACGGAGCTCCGTGTCCGCGGCCTTGGGGAACCGAGACGGCCACTCAGAGGCAGGCGGTGAAGAAGGTCCGGCCAGGCAGGTTGGAGAGGGCAGGTGGCGGCTGAGATCCAGCACAGGGGACAGGAGTGACCCTGCCCAGGCTCCCCGGGCCCGGCGGACACAGCCCAGAGGGGCAGAGTGAGCCGGGAAGCGGCTACCAGCCCGGGCAGGCTCCACAGACGGGAAACATTATCCATGGCCAATGGACCCTTCCTGGGAAGCAGTTAGTGTAAAAAGTAGCAGAAGCTGAGAGTGGAAACAGATCTTTCCGGCTAAGCAGACCCACGGGGAGTGGGCTGTGACCTCACCGGGAGCTGACCCCTCGACAACAGCGGCGTGTACAGGCAGAGACCCCACGAGGGGCCTGTAGCCCCCCGTTAGCCCCCAGACTGCTCCCAGCCCCTCCCGGCAGAGCCCAGGCCCCTCGGGCAGAGCCCAGGCCCCTTGGGGAGGGCTGGCGGAGCTCAGGGCCAGGGAGGCGGGTAGCGGGGGGGAGCGGCAGGGAAGGGTGTCTGAGAGCCGGACACCCAGGGTCCACCCACCGACTCCCCACTCTGGAACAGCCCTTGGCCTCCGTCAGCCATGGCGCGGGGCTCCGGGGTGACGGGGAAGCAGGCGGGGTGGGGTGGCTCAGACGGGGCTTGGGATGGCCGCGCGGGAGTGGGGGGACTGCTTCTCGGGGAGAACTGGCGCATTCTGAGCTTGGCATCATGTTTTTTAAAAATTCAGTTAAAAATGAATGTCCTCACACCTGTCTGACTCCACATCTGCATCCGAGGGTCACTTCTGCCCCGAAACGGGGAGCGAGGGCCTCGCTGTCACCAAGACACTGGACCGTCTCTGCGTCGGGACACAGCAGCCAAGGCAGGAGGAGCGGCCAGAACCGCCCTGCCTCAGTCTCCCTCTCTCACCCCCACCTGGGGACGGTTACTCATGGCTGGAAGGAGCAAATAATCCACCTAAACAAAGTCCTTTCCTTATGTTGTGTTTTTTATTTAATTTTCCAACGAACACACTCTTTTGTCATCCAAAACCGTGAAAGTAAATTAAGAAGAAATGGGTTTCTTTCAATTAGGCTCAGCGTTGCTTTGAGTAACTGCCTATAATTCTATTTAATGAAAAAATAAAATCATTATTCCACCTCTCTCCCCTGCCCTGTCACAGACCCACAGACGGGCTCCATTAGCGTGCACCGTAGATTTATTTAATTAGAAAAATATTTTGTTTTCTCTGATTCTTTGGGAAAAGAAAAGGAGGGGGAAGGAAAAAAAACCTCCGGGCACAAAATTAATCAAATCTGTTACCTGGTAGTTAATGGCTTCTACGCTCAGGCATCGAGGTTCAACCGCACGGCGGTTCCTGCCCTTGGACTTCGACCCAGATTCGGATCACGGCCGCCGCGCCGCCCCGGCCACGCCTGGCGAACTCCGCTGCCAAGACCCACGCTGCCAGCGGGACCCTGTGGCGGGCAAATTCCTCCACCGCCACAAAGCGCCAGTCCCCGGGCTCGCTCAACGCGCAGGAAGCCGGAGCCCGGGACACACGTGGGGCTCGTTAAGCACGGCCCGGGAGGAGCCAGCTGGGGCGGGACCCCCACCCAGAGGCCCATCTGGTCCCCAGGGACCTGAGCCCCAGGCCCGGTGGCAGAGGGTGCCTCAGAGAGAGACCAGCTTTAAAAATCAGCTGTCTGCCACCCTCCCCAGGCAGGGACAGAGCCGGGGGCTGGGAGTCAGGACCTAACGGCCCCAGTGTGACCTCGGGTGACCCCACCTGGTGGCCTCAGTGTCCTCAGCTGCCCAGCAGGAGCCAGCCACGCACAAGTGTCTATCTCGGGATGGCCTGCGTGGACTCGGCACGAGTCTGTGTCGCTTTCTAGGGACACGGAGCCTCCCCGCTTGCCCCTCCCAGGTTCAAACATGGACCCCGTGGGGAGCTGCCTGTGGCCCTGAGGTCCCGAGAGGTCGAGGGTGCTGATGGGGGTGGGGTGTGGTGTCCCGGGAGTCGGCGGCAACCGGATGGAGCCCTGTGCAGGCCTGGGGGGCTGGAGGAACCGGGTCAGACTGAAGAAGGGACTTCCACAGGGTGGCAGCATCCCAAGGCCCAGCCACAGCAGGTGCCCCACCGACACTTGCTGAACCGCGGGATGGACGCAGGCAGGCGAGGCCGCGGGGTCCTCGGGCTGGGGCTCCCCGTCCTCCCTCCCCCTCCCCCTCCAGCACCTCTCCCCTGCCTCCTGCTCCCCTCCCCCCGCTCCCAGACCCCGCGGGAACGTATCAAGGCAGCGTGTGATTCCAGACAGAACCACGTGCTCTCCGAGGACCCTCTTGCACAGGGAAGGAAACCCGGCCGGTTTCCCAGAGCAAGCTCCACGGGACGGGACATCTGCGAGGTTGTCCCTGACAAAGGTCCCCAGCCAGTCGGGCGTGGGGCTGGGGCCCGGCAGGTGGAGCTGCCAGACGACGCGCCGGCCGCCACCTTCACACGCGTCTGGGGTCCACGAGGAATCGCCTTTCAGCACGAGTGTCCCAGACACTGCATGTGATGTGTCAGCTCCCCTAAAAGGGACCCTCGCTGATCTGAGGTTCGGGTTTCAGTGGCCGCCCCGTGTCTCTACCTGGCCGCCCCAGATGTAGCCCACAGACCCTCTGGGAGGCCCCCGGGTGCCCTTTGCCCTAGAGGCTCAGAAGTGCTGGGCACACCCCGCCGCCCTGAGCCAGCAGCTCCCCGTGAGCCGACCCCTCGCCCACCCTGTGAACGTCTGGGAGGTGGGGCCCCCATCCCCCCACCTGCCTGCCAGGGTGGAGTTCCAAGGGGCAGGGCAGTTTTCCTTCCTGAGGATCTCAGCTCAGCAGGCGGGAGGCCAGGGGCCGGCCTTCCAGTGGCCCCAACACGCCTGCAGGCCAGGCCCCTGCCCCAGCTCCATGCATGGCCCAGGGCTGGATGGTGAGGATCGGCCTCAGACAGACACACTGCGTAGGAAGGTCACCTGCCCTAGTGGTGCTCCGGCCGAGGACCTGACCCCCATCGCCCTGAACTCCCAGCCAAGTGAGGGGACAGGGTCTCTGTAGAGGTGACTAAGTTACAGTGAGGTCACTCAGGGCCCTAATCCAGCAGGACCGCTGTCCCCATGAGCAGAGGAGATGAGGACACGGACACACACAGGGACCACCTGCGAGGACACGGAGAGGAGACGGCCCACCAGCCCAGGAGAGGCCTCGGGAGGAGCAGCCCTGCGACACCCTGACCTTCCAGCCTCGGGGACTGTGAGAGACTCCGTGTGTCTGCTCTGTGACGGCGGCCATAGCAGCTGACACAGCAGGGCCGGAAACAAAAGTTGGCTCTGTCCCCAGCCAGGGCGCTGTGGGGAGGAGGTGCTGACACGGGGCTTTGGGGGGGTCTGAGGCACAGCCCCCGCTGCCTGGCACCACAGCAGGGAGAGGACATGTGACACCCACTGGGGCTTCACCTGCCCCTGCCCTGGGCCTGGACGCCCCAGCTGGGCTCCCTCCCTCCCTGCAGCGAAGAGGCTGCAAGTCACCTTTCTCTATCTTGGTGACCCCAGGCTAGGTCCCACCCCTCCCTAGAAGCCTGACCTTCAACCTTACCTCCAGCACCCCACCCCTGCCCCGGGTGCCCAGGGAGCCTGGAAGGCAACCCTCCCCTACGGAGCTCAGCCCGAGGCCATGGGAGGGAAGACCGAAGTCGGAGCAAGTGACCACACAGGTGTCCCCCAGTCAGAAACACCCCGGGGACCCCAGAAACCCCTCTCACCTGGCCACTCCTGGGGGAGCTTCAGATGGAGGGACTGGGCTGCCTGGAGCCCGTGGGAGGTGAAGCCCACCCACCTGCCTGGGCGCAGTCTCCTCCCTGTCCCCTCGCCTGCCCTGTGCTCACTGAGCACACCTGGGTGACTTCAGAGCCTGGACATGAGGCCCAGGGAGGAGGCTCAATTCAGGATCCACTCCCGAGGCGGGTGCTCCGGGGCAGGCCCCAAACCACGGCTCGCCCCCCACCCCGGCCCCCGGGCATTTGCTTCCCTGGGCTGGGGGTTGTCACTTACATTTTTATTTTCCTGTTAGGACAGAAAGCCTAAACATCCAGAAATGTCGAAAGAAGAAACAGTCAACCGCAATCCCAACACCCAGAGACGACACTGTCAGGTTCCAGAGCACGTCAGAGTCACGGCGGCACCGTCTACACGCGCTGGGCGGGCCGTGGTCCCCGCAGATGCCCACGTGCTAATTTCGGAGCCTGTGCATGGGGAGCCAGACCCGGTGCGCCAGTCGGGGCGCTGGGATGATTGAGAAAATTGCGACAAATCACGTTGCTGTGTCTAGTTGGGGCCAGCAGGTGCGTTCGCAGAAGGAGAGCGGTTATTAGGGACCGGGTCACAGGACGGTGACAACCACGAGCTGCAGGACGGCCGTCTGCAGGCTGGACCCTCAGGGGTGCCGGTGCTGCGGTTCTAGCCCAAGGCCGGTAGCTGAGACCCAGGGAGAGCTGAGGGCAGAGTGATTCCCTTGTGTTGGGGAAGAGTCACCCTTTTTGTTCTATTCATGCCTTCGACTGATTGGACGGGGCCCACCGGCATTAAAGGGGGCGTCTGCTGCACTCAGCCCACCTGGTCAAATGTTGACCCCACCCAGAGTCACGTTTGGCCAAACGTCTGCTACCCCGTGGCCCAGCCACGTTAACGTAAAATTAGCCTTCACGTGTGGCAAAAGGGACTGTGCAGACGGCATTAAGTTAGGGATCTTGAGACGGGAGATTACCTGGAGTATCCGGAGGCCCAAGGCGACCACAGACGCCCTCATAAGAGGGGCAGGAGGTGGGAGTCAGAGAGAGACTGGAGGATGCCACCTGTTGGCTTTGAGGAGGGCACAAGGGCCCCAGGCCCAGGAATGTGGGTCTCTAGAAGCTGAAAAGGGCAAGGACGGTCCTGCCCTCGCCTTGCAGAGGAACCAGCCTTGCCCACACCTGACGTTCGGGCTCCATCTCCAGGATTCTAAGACAGTAAGTCTGTGCCGTTGTAAGCCACTGCGTTTATGGGAATTTTTATAGCAGCTGCAGGAAAGGAATATGTGTCCTATTTCCTTCTTCTTTTTGAGCCTGAGTCTTGCTCTGTTCCCCGGGCTGGAGTGCAGTGCTGCCCTCATAGCTCACTGCAGCCTCGAACTCCTGGGCTCAAGTGATCCTCCTGCCTCGGCCTCCTGAGTAGCTGGGACTACAGGTGTGTGCCACCAAGCCCAGATAATTTTTCTATTTTTGTCCAGATGGGGTCTCACTCTTCCTCAGGCTGGTTTTGAACTCCTGGCCTCAAGTGATCCTCCTGCCTCAACCTCCTGAGTAGCTGGACCTATAGGGACACACCACTACATCCCATTAATTTTTCTATTTTTTTTTCTGTAGAGACAGGGTCTCACTGTGTCACCCGGGCTATTCTCCAACTCCTGACCTCGAGCAATCCTCCAGCCTCAGCCTCCCAAAGTGCGGGGATGACAGGCCTGAGCCACCACACCCAGCCTATGTTTTTTCTTCTTGTTATTATAATTCATTTTGTTAGCAGAATTAAAGTTCCATTTTATGTCTGTGTGATAATGTTTTAGCTATCCCCCCAGGATTGAAAACCGGATTGTTTCCCAGTTCAGGTGTCGTGAATAAATAACACTGCGATGAACATCTCCATTCTCAGAGTCCCCTTGGTGTGTGGCATCATTTCCTCTGCGGGGGTCCCAGCAGTGGGTTTGCGAGGTCTCAACACTTTCAACGCAGGTGCCGCGTTGATCTCCAAAAGCGCCACCCCAGCCCCCGCTGCCACCCTGGGGGTGCACGTGGTGTTCATCCCCAGGTGTCCTCACCAGCTTTGAGGGCAGTTCATCTCCGTCTTGGCCAACACTCGGCTGGGCGCTCTCTGCCCAGGGTCCTCGTCCTACCTCGATGTCCTGACGCCGCAGAGCCCTGACACTTGCAGGGGCCCTCCTGTCCGGGGCTGCCGCCTTTGCATGGTTCAAGTGCCAGTCACAAGCCTCTCGGCTCCCTCTTGGCATCTATCCCTGCTGAGTGGCACGTGGGACACCGTGCCAGCACCCACTTCCCTGACACGTCCCACCAACCCTTGTTCCCATGGAGCAGAGACCCCAGCAAGGGGACAGGCAGAGGGGAACATTCAGCTGGGAGAAGACGGCTGGGAACTCCTTTCTGTGGTGACAGACCACAGGACCCTCTGCCACCCTGATGCCCCATAGTTGGAAACCGGTGGGGGTGGGGTGCTGCCCACTTACACTCCGGACCATTCCGGGGGAGCCGCCGGCTGTGCAGCCCTGAGGACCCAGAGGGCGGCCCAGCCCAGAGCCCCAGTACACCCTCCCTGGTCGCAGTGGCCTTTGTGCGCCCGAAGGCCCCACCTTCCCTGACCTGCTGCAAAGGCAGCGCCTGGGCGGATGAGCTTGCGCGGTGCGCGGCCTCCCTCTGCTGGCATCCAGGGGCAATGACCGCGGGCGGAGCCGGCAGCCTCCCGCCCAGCCCAGCCAGACTCTCCCTCCAGGGCGCTGGCATGATGGGCACTCACTGTGAGCAGCTCCAGGGCACCCCGACCCTCTCTCCACAGCCTCAGGAGGCATTGTTAGCCCCATTTTACTGAGAAGGAAACTGAGGCGCAGCCAAGAGACACAGCCACTTGGAGGTGAAACTGCTCAGTCCCCTTGTGCCCCACCATGGACAAGAACACATCTCTCCAGGGGTCGCTCTTCTCACTCCTGGACAGGAAGAGCCACGGGAGCATCAGGGTCCTCACCCAGGTGGAGAAACTGAGGCATGGAGATGGATCTGCATTCACATGTAGGTGTGTGCATGCATGTGTGTAGGTGTGTGTGTGATTTGTGTGCAGGTGTGTGTAGATGGGTGCATGTGTGTAGGTGTGTACATGTGTGTGCACATGTGTGTAGGTGCATGCATGTGTGTAGGTGTGTGTGCGCGGGTGTTTAGGTGTGTGCAGATGTGTAGGTGTGGATAGTGTTTGTGTGTGCATGTGTGGGTAGGTGTGGGTGTGTGTAGGTGTGTATATGTGTTTGGGGGTGTGGTGTGTGTAGGTGTGTACTTGCAGGTGTGTGTAGTTGCACGTGGGGGGTTGTGTGCATGCAGGTGTGTGTAGGTGTGCATATGTGTTCGGGGGTGTGGTGTGTGTAGGTGTGTACATGCAGGTGTGTAGGTGCATGCAGGTGTGTGTAGTTGCATGTGGGGGGGTGCTGTGTGCATGCAGGTATGTGTAGGTGTGTGCATGCAAGTAAGTTTAGGTGTGTGCATGCAGGTGTGTGTGGGTGCATGCGTGTGTAGGTTCATGGATGTGTGTAGGTGCATGTGGTGGGTGTGTGTGTAGGTGCGTGCAGGTGCCCACACATACACACAGGGAGAGGAGCTGTGGTGGTTGGAACACAGAGCACAGGCAGTGGTCCTGTGGCCCTACACAAATGCTTGGACTTCTCTGCCTCGGTTTCCTCCATTGTAAATAGGGTGGGGTCGATGCAGTTATGTGGGGTATGAAGCTTTTCAATTTGGTGGCCACTTTACAGGACAGAATATAAAGTTAGGTGCGGTGCCTGGAAGAGGACCCTGGAGCTAGCATTCCAATAACTGCCCAGAGGGGTGAGCTAGTCCCCCGGAAGGGCCCTCGGGACCAGGGCACTGCGTGGGCAGGATGGTGAGCACGCCTGCACAGGGGAGGGCTGCACAGGCACAAGGGCTGGCAGCCCGGGCTATGAGCACACACGTGCACACACTCATGTGACTAATGTGTACGTGTGGGCAACACATACACACCTGTATGCACACACACATATACTTGTGTGCTCCCGTAAACATGTGTGTACGTGTATGCACACAGCTACACAGCATGTGCCCACATGCATGCATTTGTGCACACACATACTCACATATGGACGCGCACACACACACCTGCACATAGGGCTTTGTGCTCCTGGCACTTGGGGAAAGCTCTCACTTCCCGGCGAGGAAGACGGGAGCAGAGCACCTGACGCCAGAGCCCGGCAGGCCAGGCCTGAGCCAGGTGCCCAGCAGAGCGGCCCCTGCCTGCCCTGAGCACCCCAGGAGGGAAGGCAGCAGGAGGTCTGTGGGGGGCCCAGTCCCTGTAGTGGCGAGTTGTGAGGGGCCCCCAGCCAACGCCCAGGGCCCGGTCACAGCAGCACGAGGGTGGCCCTCCCCCGGCCCGTGCCCCTCAGCCAGCTCTGGGCCCTGTAGGGCCAGGAGGTGTCGCAACGCTGTAGAGGGAGGGGCCAGAAAAGATGGGTACCGAGTCCCCCACCCATCCAGGGGAGGGCAAAGAGGTGGTTTCAGACAATTGTGGCACACACCAGGGTCACGGGGTCAGGGTCAAAGCCACCACAGCGGGCCTCGGCCAGACAGCGAGAGGCTGAGGCCAGCGTGGGCAAGGGCCCTTGCTCCGGGGCCGCGGGAAGGTGTGGGACAGGGCTGAGCAGGGAGCACCACCCCACAAGACACGGCCCGCAAGGAAACCCCAGTGTCCAGGACTCCTGCACCCGGCATCCCATAATACCACACTATTTTAAGAACTGGGGCCCTAGCGGGTTCACTGGTGTACTGCCATGATTTCAGTATTTTTAAGAAATCAAAATCCAATCTTTTACATCATGAGATTTGGATCAATAATTCAACTGCTCGATTTATTCAAAAAGACGAACCATGCAGAGCTGCCGAGAACCACAGTGGTTCCCACCCACAGAGCCACGTGGAGCAGCCACGCCGCGCTGTCGCAGCTGCCAGGCAAGAGTAATTCCAGCTCCAAGGAGCTCCCACGGAGACGCGCGCGGGACGGCGGGGCCGATGACACAGGAATCGCATCCGACTCTCCCTGCAGACGGGATGCAGCCTGAGAAGACAAAGAGACCTGGAAACGCTCCCTCTAAGCAGCGGCGGCAACGCGGGGCGGTACAGAGAGGGCAGTCCCTCAGAAGGAGACCCCGAAAGGTCACCTCAAAGTCTGAGAAGCCGTCACACAGGGAGCGGTCGGCCCCTCACTGCACCTGCCACTGCGCCCATCCCTTTCTGGCAGAGCTGCGGCCCTTCCCACGAGACATGGGTCTGACCCCACGCCCCGGGGACCTGGCCGACCGTTGGACAGCGGCGGAAGGGGAGGCACGCGGGTTCAAAGTGGCCTGGGAGTGTCAATAAATCCCTGCCCACAAAAACACCTGTTCCTGCCACGAGGCGAGCTCAGCCCAGCTTGCTGCAGGACGAGAGACCACGCGAGGGGGCCCCAGCCCACAGCCAGCAAAGCCCCCAGCATGCGAGGACCCAGGTCTGCAGGGCCGCCCACCCACTCCACCGCTGACCAGAACACAGGGCAGTGACCGCATGGACTGTTCCAGGCCCTGGCTGGGGCTGGTTGCTCAGCAGCCGCCGCTGACAGTGCGGACGGCATCCCTCGAAACAAAAGGCTTCAGGACAGACATCTGGGGCGACAAGACTCTCTCCGCCATTTTCTAGGGTGTTGAGAGTCAGAAAGAGCTTTTCTCCGGCTTTTCTTTCATTACACGCTATTTAATCTGTTTATAAAATGCTTCGCTTTAATTTATTTATCAGCCAATATTTTATCTTAGAATAAGAATAGTGTATGTTTGGTGTTTATGGCTTTATAGATTTATATTTGTGCTTGGTGTTGCAATAGACTTAAGCACTTTTATATCTCAAATGTGGCAAATATTTCGTTTGATTTTTTTTTTAATGGAATTTGGAGATCTTTAAAATAACATGCTGTTTCAGTATCGTGGGAAAGAAATAGCAAAAGAAGAGAACCACCCTTGGCTGCGGCTCTGTCGTCAAAACTGTCACAGCCTGGGCACAACTCAAAAAGGTGAACAAACTGCAGGTCGGCACCACCTGACCCAGACTCCAGGGTCCCCGTCCCGCTCAGCCCTGGGTGGCCCAGGACCTCTGGGGCTCTGAGTTGCTGATTAGATGCATTCCCGGCGACCCCTGGGCAGAGCCCACACTCAGGGTGGGCTGGAGCAGGAGGGTCGGCCGCTCCCACAGTCCACGGAGCCAGGGAGCAACTGGCTCCAGGTGGAGACACCAGCCACACCCCCTCCCCCCAGCATCCTCGGCCCTTCCCGGCCCCCGTCCAGCCCCCAGCCCTGCTCTCCTGCTCGCGGCCACCCGCGCCCTGGCTGCCACCCCACAGGGGTCTCGGCTCTTATAAAGGTAGAAACCCAGTTCTTCCCTAAGCTCCCAAGTAATGGGCAGAAATGTTACTCTTCTTTTTCTCATTTTAAAATTGCAACCATCATTTTTAAGGGGCAGGGATAATTAAACTCCTTTAAGTTAGAGACTTATCAACAGAATAAATTTCCTTTCCTTTCTACACAGGCCCATCGTCTCACAAACAAACCTTCCCAAGCGCTTGTTCGTAACTACTGCAAGTCTAGTGAATTAACCTGATAAATACAGAAACGTCTCTAGAGGCCCTTAACATTCCAACACTGTTCGCAAACTCAGTGAAGTTACTCCATGCTGTTCAACTGAAAACTGCAAAGCTGAACCGATTCCTCGATCAAAAACTTCAAACCAGAATCACGAGGCTGACCCGCTGGGCAACCCAACATGCCAAATTCCCTTACATGTTGCAAGTTACTTAAAATACCAAATAGAGACAGATTATTTCTAAATTTACCAACAAAACACAAACACGATCGTTTGGCTCCGTGGTGCCAACTCTGTGTCTAACCCCGTTCTCCAGGGGGACAGGGACGGTTCCTCCCCCTTGGCAGTGGTGACCTTTCCCATGACCTGCAGGGCCACGCTTTTTATAACCACCGCGAAGTGGGCTCCAGACCTAAAAAGGGCCGGTCTCCCCGTCCCAGCCCGCGGGTTCACACGCGGCCGTGCCCGGCACCCCCAGGGAAGGCGCCAGCCTCGCTCAGCCTGGGCTGACCTGAGTCGAGACCAGATGAGCCCGCAGAGCCCAGAAGAGCTGCAGCCAACCGGTGGTCCCCAGAGAACCAAGGGGGTCCCCAAGCCACCAAGATGCTGGGCTTACTTGTTACTGCAGCAAAAAAGGCAGGTGGGTCAGAGCTCTCGCTGCTTCTCTTACACGTGGGAACAGCTCAGCTGGCTTCGCAGACTCTTAAGTGCACCTGTCACCCTTCCAGCCCCTGTAACTGTCACCCGACTCCCTTGAACTGGGTCTTTCATCAACCCCCTATAGGTGAGACCACGACTTCCCTGGGGGATAAAATGACATCCATCTGAACCCCGCCCAGCTCCCTTGGCTGTAAGTCATGCTAAACGCAGCCATGCAAAACATTTAGGTCTCATCACGTCAGTCGCTAAGCAGTCAACTCCCAACATCACACGCTGAGTGTGAAAACAGCATCCCACACAGAGGGCTCTAAGTTCTCTGGGGCAGGAGAATGTTTCCCAAGAGAAGGTATTTGTGAGACACGGTGTCCTAGAGTCCCATTCAGGGACATCACCACACGTTAGCCTACTAAAGGCTCTGAGAAGTCCTGCAGTGGGGGAGGGGAGAACACATTTAATTGTATCTAACCTTGTATTTTCCCATACATGTAACATTGTAGAACCGCTTTCTTGTAGTCCAAAGGCTGAAGACTATTATTTGCTCACAGTGACCCGTCGCTGTGGGCAGACTGGGCTTGGCCATTGTGCCTGCTTCAGCTGGTGGGGTGGGAGTGGACGTGGCCTCGGCGTGCTCGGCTGCCAGGGCTTGGCTCTGCCCCACGTGGCCCTGCCCTCCCCAGCCAGCGGCAACCAGCAGCGCCCAAGGAAGGGCCCAAGGAGTGAACTGCTCTGAAACATGTGACACAGGGCCCGTTTGCTCCTGCAGCAGCAGCTGACGGATACAGAAGAAATGCGTCACAGCCAGAGGTAGGGTCACAGTAGGGTCACGGCCACAACCTCCACAGCACCGTGTCGCTGCCTCGGGGGAGAATAAACCCCCAGAGGCTGGAAGCTCGGCGCCCCAGATCCTGAAGATGGTTCACAAGGCGCCGCGCGGGGTGACCCGAGCGGAACCTCTGGCGGGAGTTTCGGAGATGGACCCAGGTCTGTGGGCCGCTTCGCTCAGCCGCGTCGGACACGGGGTCCCGCAGGAGGGACATTCACAGCCCAGTCCCCCCAGGCAGCAGCATGGGGCTCTCGCAAGGAGAGGGTGACGCTGCTTCCGCCACCCAAGGATTTAGGGTCCCTGGGGGCCCAGGGTCTCCGGCTCACCCACCCGATGTCCCGGCCCCGTTCTCGAGGTTCCTCTCCTCACTGCAGGACCCTGACTCTGTCACAGGAGACGGTGGCAGCCAAGCGCCAGTCACCTCTGCTGAGCTGCTGTCCCACCACTGGATCCCGGACCTGACTCTCGGCAGGGTCCCCCCTGCAGCTCCAAGGGAAATTGCTGGAACCTCGTCCCCAGCCCCCGCAGGGGCCCAGAGTGCCTGTTGTCAGACAGCAGCCCCCCGGCCCCCACTTCCTCTCAAGGCTTCCACTGCAGAAAGCAGAGGGCAGCCCTGCCACACCCTTGTCACCACGACTGTCCTCAGGCCATGCAACTGCCCCGTCTCTGATGTCCCCAGGCTGCCCTCCACCTGCACCTCATCCCCATCGACCTGGGTGGTGGCCATAGCGCGGGAAAGCTGCTGACGGCGTTGTGACCACCCCACTTCCCACCAGCACCGGGGCCCCGGGCCGCAGCCCAGCGAGTGACCCCCAGGGTCTGCTTTCCTGGACCACCCTGACCCCAGCTCCCCAGAAAGCACCGCCCAGCAGGGGGGCTTTGAGCTGTTTCCTGCTGGGGGAGGAAGAGGGAGAGGTGATGAGGGCCGGGGCGGGGGGAGCAGCAGAGGGTGGCCCAGAGCAAGCCATGTCCCCAGGTTGTCCTCCTAACGTACCTGGTCCGTGGCACCCCAAGCAGCCACCTGTGCAGCAGGAAAGGAGAGGATGGTAGTCACTGTCCCCGGCTCTGATAGCCCACAGGGCGTCACTGTTCCTGCAGTTTCTGGGCGTGGCCCTGCAGCAGCAACAACAGGAAGCCCAGGTAGGAGGCAAGAGGCAGGCTTTTCCAACAGGTGGTGCCTATTTGAAACCGCCCAGAGCCCACAACAAGCAGAGCGCAGGTAAGGCCCGGAGGACGTGAGTGGAGCGTGGGCGGAGTCTGACACGGCAGGTGTTCTGCGGCCTCCCGAATGTCAGACGCAAATTCTCAGGTGCAAGGGAGCAGGGCTGGCTTGGGCCGCAGCGGCAGAGGGGACAGCTTCAACACAGACCCCATGGCCTGCCAGCTGTAAGCTCCCCATCCGAATCCCTCCCAAGTCACACGCGCTGCTCTGCAGAGGGACAGCCAGACCTGCCCCAGTACCACGGCGTTAATGAACCTGCCTGTGCCGGGCTGCTGTGGCCCTGGTGACCACCCTGGTGACCACCCTGATGAGCCAGCACCAGCCAGGAGACGGCAGTAAAACGTCACCGCCAAGCAAGAGCCCAAACAGAAGTAAGGAGGGAAGGAGCGGGGGTCGATTTTGGATGGAACAGCTGGGCGGTCGCTCGCTCCCAAGGGAGGCTCCTGGCAGAGACGCGAGGGCCGCGGGGGCCATGCAGGCGTGTGCGGAAGGCGCTCGGTGAGGGGAGGCTGCAGGTGGGCCTGGCACGGTCAGAGGTCCGGGCTCGCCAGCTGCCATGGGGCTGCGTCCTTGGCAGCTGCCTGTCCCTCTGCACCGGGTTCCCAGGTTGCCAAAACGGGGGCTTTGTCCTCACCTGGCCCAGGGCTGCTCTGCAGGTGAGGGGGGCGCATGGCAGGCAAAGCTGGCCCCAGTAGAAACTCGATGACTGTCACCTCTTGTGCAGCCAAGGCGTCCCGGGGCCAGGACAGGCATCAGGTCAAGCGCAGAGAACCCGGCCCTGACAGGCTCCCCAAGCCCCTTCTCCACTCGGCCCGTCTCCGCCAGCCGAGTGCAGCCCGGCGAGAATGCACCAGGCAAGGCCAGACGGGCCCCCGTCCTGGAGAACCGACCACCCCGGCCCTGAGCAGGACCCCGGCCCTCGGGGTCTCCTCTTTGCACCCGCTCTGCCCCCCCTTGGCTGTGAGTCCCCCGGTCCCGGTGTTCGGAGCTGAGCCCAGCCCCTCTCCCACACTACAGTCTTGAATCAAGTCTTCCCTGCCGTGCTGACGCGTATAGGGACAGTTTTTTCTTTATCAGCGATGCCCGCCCTCCGTGGTCCCACCTGGCCTCTGCCTCCTCCGCAACAAGACCGCAGTAGCAGAGGGAAGCCCAGGCCCCGACAGCACCCGGCCGGCCTGGGTCCCCGGCTCCTCCTAACAGCGCCTGCAGAAGGCGCCATGGAGGCCCCTGTGCGAGGACCCCACCCCCGCCCTGCCCCGCCCCGCCCCGGGAGGCGCAGCCCCTCCGACTTCATTAATCTCCCGCTTGCTCGCGTGTCAAAGTGCAGGCGATTTCTTGTAAAAATGATCCGGCTGCTAATTAGGCTGTTTATAACTTGTTTCCCCGGTCGCTAATGATAATTAACATGCAAATTAGCTCAGGGAGGGGAGGCTCTGGGGCCCCCGGTTCATTACCACGTTAATTACTGTTTGCATACTTAAGCATCACAGATACAAATGGCGGCACTTAGCGTAACGGGCAAGATGATAATTATACCGATGGCATTTTGAAAAGTCATTTCGTTGTGTTATTTTTCTGCGTGATTAATGATTCCTGGGTGCCGCGCTGATAAACTTCGTTAGTTCAAACCCACATAGGCTGTGTACACAAACCGGCGAGCCGGCCGGCTCAGCGCCCATCAATCTCTCCCGGCCTTGCTGGTTACAAAGTTTTCGGGGACGGAAAAGGCAAAAGAGAAAGTTGGGCGGCTCAGGGGGCAGGAACTTCTCAGACTTGTGGATTTCAAACGAGCCGGTTCCCGGATCTGCTGCCCAGCAGGGACAGCCTGTGACCACTCAAGGTGCGGATCTGGGCAGGTGGGTGACGCACGACTCCCCTGCACTGTGGGAAGTCACGGCCACCGCACCCTCCTTCCTTCTCCTACATGCCAGGCGTCTGCGGGGTGGCATCGACCCACCTCTGCTCCTGGGCCAACGCAGGAGGAGCTAGCCAGGAGACAGTGGGCACGGGCTGGGTGGAGAAGAGGCATTAGGGAGGCAGAGAGGGCAATGGAGCCAAGGCCTGGAGGCCTGAGCAGGAGTGGAGGATGGGGCAGCAGAGGCAGCAGTGCAAAGGCCCTGGGGCAGGGGTGGGCAACAGAGGAGGGCGGCCTGGCAGGAGGCCGGGAGATGAGAACTGCTCCTGCTCCAGGTATGCTCTGACAGGGGAGCCGGGGCCCTGCGGGTGGACAGGATGCAGGTGTGGGAGCCGGTTGGCACCTCCTCACTCTGCTCACCGCTGGTGGCCAGGTGGCCAGATGCCCAACGTGCCCGGGAGGAAGCTGCGGGGCTGACAAAACCCGGTGGATGGCACCAGAGCCTGGGCCTCGGAGACCACTCACAGGGGCTGGTCCCCCGCTAGGCAGACCCTCCTCGGAGTCCACGGCTGAGCTCTCAGTCCAGGAACTCTGACACAGGCTCCACGGTGCCAGGACGCGCATCTCCCAAACCTGTTCCTCCTCAAACAGGCGCCTGACCCTCGGCCCCACCCACACCGGCCCCCAGAGCAGAAACCACCCCTGTAACTGAGACTGCAGCCAGGACCACAGCAGCCAGTGGGTGCGGGGGTGGGGCGCTCCTGCCTGCATTATTGATCAGGGACAGGAGCCCCAGGGAGCAAGAGGAGACTGCTCCCCAGCGGGTGTGGCCCCTGCCCCGCCTGCCGGCTGCTGGGGAGGAGAAAGGACCCTGAGAGGAGAGGCCCCTCCTGTCCAGGCGCTGGGAGGACCCCGCCCTCCCTGCCCCATCTCCCTGCAATTCCTGCCTGTCTGGCGGCAGGGACAAGATGGGCTGAAATTTCATCCAGTGACAGCCAGGACCCCAGCCCCAGCCTGGTCCCCGGCTCTCTCCGGGTCTTCTGGATGCTGCCCCAGGTAAACCCTGGGGTCTGGGTGGGCTCATGCACACTCAGAGAGTGCTCTGGGGTGCATGGGACGAAGGTGCCCTCGGGCAGGCGTGAGTGGGAGCTGAGCCCAGAGAATGGCCAGGCCACACCTGCTCCTGGCCAGCAGGAAGGGGGGCACCCTGAGAGCCCCGGTCACCCTTTCCAGGGATTGAGGCACAGTTGTGGGCTGTTGCTATGGGTTTCCCTTCCTAACTGCGGCTGGCTTAGCCAGAATGAGTCTGTGTTCCCAGGCGAGCACCTGCGGGGAGGTGGGGAGGCCCCAGCGCCTGGGCTGTGTGGGCCGTCCCCTCCCTCCCTCGTGTGCCATGGGGTGAGAGAGACAAGGCCCAACCGCTGGCCTCCAGGGTTGCACAGGGCCCTGCCCTGGGTCCTGCAGTGACAGCACCCATGGCGTCAGGAGGGGCCCAGGCCTCTGCCTCTGAGCTGCTGTCCTCGAGGGGCCACTGCAGGGTGCAGGCAGGGGGCTTGGGCTGACCTTCAAGGGGCATTTAGGTATCTGGAGGGCAGGGGTGGGCAAGCAAGGCTGCTGACCGCCAGGACAGGTGTTTGCAGAGATGATGTGTGCCTGGGTTTCCCTAACCTCATCCTTCCAGAAGGTCCCAGCCCAGAGGGCCTGTGGCGATTCCCTGGCAGAACACAGGGCAGGTGACCCCTGCTCATGCCACCTGCAGAAAGGTGCAGCCAGCACTTGCCCCTGCACCTGCCACGGCAGCTCACCTGTGGCAAGAGCCACAAAAATGTAAGGTCGGCCCCAAGGCCTCCCGGACCTTCTGCTCGCTGAGCTGCTTTATTTCTGACTTGTCTAAGAAAATTCTGGTCCAGGGCTCAGATCCCCGCCCAGCTGGCAGAGTCTTTATCCCACAGTCTGTGGTGTGCCCAGGGGGGTCCTGCCTACTCGGGGTCCTCCTGGGAGCACCTTGGGCAGGGTCCACGTGATCCTGCTTGGCCCCCCCCGCATGGGAGCCCAGGTCCCTGGGGCAGCCCCTTCATTCTGGGCCAGTCGGAGCACGGGGAGTTCTCCCCGCACCTGGCAGGGTCTGATGCCCAAGTGGGGGCCGCCGGGCAGGCCCAACCCCCCAGGGCAGCAGGAAGAGCCCCCGGGGCATTTGCAGGGTTGTAGCCAGAGCCTGGTGCTTCCCTCATGGTGAAATCCCATGTCCCCCCAAGCTTCGGATGAGCCCTGACCTCCCCACGCTGCCTGCCCCATCCCCGTTTGGGTGGGGCAGCAGGGCAAAGGGCAAACGGTCGGTTACTGCCGGCCGGACCGAGCAGGAAATGGTGGCAATCTCTTGATGATGGACTAAAGTCACTGGAACCTGCACCGAGACACCTGCTCAGGGGCCTGAGTCCCAGAATCCCCCCGCCACCAGCCTCGGCCGCTCTGCCCAGCTCTGGAGCCTGTTTTGTCCATGGCAGAACCAGAAATCGGAACGTGGTACAGAGATGGCTCGCAGGAGGTCTGTGCCCAGGTGTGGGGCTCTCGGGTGGGGGCTTGGAGCCCACCAATGCTGCCAGGGCCATCTGGCCAGTGCCTGGGGGTCCTCGGGCACCGGGCACCTGGAGGAGATGCAGAGGACCAATCAGGGCTAATGTGACCGCAGTTGTCACACCGACCTGCCACCTCTGTGCCTCAGGCCCCTCCCACAGCCCTGATGACAGCCCTGCTCCATTAGGGCTCCTGCCTAATTAGGGTAATTAAAATGAAAGTAATCAATGTAATGGGAAATCCTGTAATGCACTGTCACCACTGCAGTGACCACACGGGCACTGTGCCTCTGTGAACATCAAGGGCTAAAGAGCCAGGTGGGGTCGGACAGGCAGGCGTCCCGCTGACCCTGGGGCCCCAACTCCGCTCTGCCCACAGCCCAGAGGTGAGGCACCCTCTCCAGTGGGCCAGCAGGCACATCCCGGGAGGCCCGGCCACCAAGGAGGACATCAGAGACACTGTGCCCCACTCCCGGGGCCCCCATACTCCCAGCAGGTGCTCCCCCAATCCCGAGTCCCTCAGCAGAGCCGTGTTGGCCTGGCATCCGGGCTCCCAGGCCTCGGGAATTGGGAGGGGTCCTCGCCCCTGGCCTGGCCTCTCCCACGCCCATCCCCAGGGCAGCTGCCTCCCTCCAGCCACCTCCTCCCTCCCCTGTGACAGTCAAGACGCCTGGGGCCAGCAGGCTCAGGCCTGGGAGCTCAGGACAGGCCGCCAGGGCCGAAGGAGCAGGACATGCAGAGAAGGGTCCGGTCCCACCTGCCCAGTGCAGCGCCAGCCTGCGGGCGTGGGGACCCAGGGCCAGGGGGTAGACCCCGAGAGCCCAGGTGGATGGGGGTCCACAGGAAGAGGGGCGCGGCTGGGTGGTGAAGGGCCCCCAGAGCAGCCGAGGACGAGTTCTGGCTACACATATAGAGCCCCAGTGTGCTGGGCAGGCAGGTGGCTCTGACCTCCCTGGAGCACCGGCCTCCCCTGTGGGAGGACGGAGACCAGGGGCTCCGGGGCAGGGCTGAGCCCTGGGGGGGCAGCTCCACCCCGGCAGCCAACCAGAGGCCCCGCACCCCTTCAGCCGCCCATGAGCTCAGGGTTCTCTGCACCTGGCGCCCAGGGAAGGAGCCGGCTGGGCTGGGAACACGTGGGTGGAACCTCAGCCAGCGCGTCTGGCCGCAGGGGGGCGCGCTGAGCAGCCGAGAAACCTGCGGGTGTTGACGCTCTCCCGGGAGACGGGAGACGGAGGACCTGCCACACCCAACCCACAGCGGGCAACTCGGCGGAGCCGGTGTGCCCACCACCCCTCCGTCCCCAGCCCACGAGGGAATTGGGGTTGCCAGGGCCTTGCCCTTCCGCAGCGCACAGCCGGCTCAGCCTCCAAGCCGCAGGCGAGTGTGCGTGTGTCTGCGTGCGTCTGCGTGTGCGTGTGCGTGTGCGTGTGTGTGTTTTTGTCAGGGAGAGAGTGGGGGGCGCTGCGTTTTGGGACCAGGAAAGAAAAGGCTGTGAGTGGTTAGTTCTCCAGGTGAGAAGCTTTGGGGAGGGGAGAGGGGAGTGTCAGGGGCTGGTCCTGGAACCCCAATCTCAGAACCGAGCTCCCACCCCACCCAAGGGCCAGGCAGGTGCACTGCCCAAGTATGAGCGGGTGGCAGGGATGTGGCCCTGGGAGCACTGAGAAGGCTGCTTGCATTGACCTGGGGCTCAGCCGCCCTGGAGGGCCTATGCTGGGAGGGGCTAGGTGGGGCCAGGGCTGCTGTCCTGGGGCCAACCCCTCGGTCCCACGTGGGAGCTCAGGAGTCAGGTGTCCTTAGAGAGAACTGAGCAGGGCAGGGCCCCCATCCCATTCTGTAGAGGAGGAAGCTGAGGCCCAGTGAGCTGGGAGTTGGCCTGGTGGACCCCAGCCCATGGAGACCACCCACTGAAGGGACCACAGTGCCCTCCAGGGCTGACCTCCAGTTTGCACACAGCAGGGCCTGCACTGACCCTGGAGCCTCAGTAGCACTGGCCGCCACCCGCCCCCACACCTCACCCAAGCACTAACCACGGTCCTCCTCCCCCAGGTGCTGAGAGGACTTCACACAGGCCCACCGGGGCCACGGGCATGACGGCAGCCCAGGAACTCGTGGCCTGCCTCTGCCGGGAGGGGGACCAGCACCTGGCCCTGGGGGAGCCCCCCCTGGCCACCGCCTTCTACCTGGCCGCATTTAGCTGCCATGCACCCTCGGCCGTGCGGAGCGTGCGAGCCGCCCTGGCCGAGGCGCGGGGGGCACCCGTCGTGGCCACCCTGGAGGCCTGGTGCCGTGGGGACGGCCAGATTCCCAGCATCCACTGGGACGGCATGGCGGTGGTCTCCCTGACAGGCGCCCTGGCCTCTGCCTTCCTCGGCGCCCTGTGCCCAGACCACCCGGCCGCCGTGCTGCACTCACTGGCGGGGCTGCTGGCCCGCGGCCACCACGAGGAAGTGGCCCGAAGATGCAGCGCCCTGCTGGACACCCAGTCCCAGCACGTCCTGGCCCTGCGGCTGACCCGAGCCCTGGCCTGGGTGCTGTCTGGGGTGCGGGCGGCCCACGGCGTGGCCGACTACCTCCAGGCCTTCACCTCCAGCGCTGAGCAGACCGTGGCCTTCATCCACACCCACCAGCAGCCCTACCTCCCTGTGTTGGTCGGCGCCCTCCAGGACTACCTCTCAGGGCTTGCCCAGGCTGGGGACGGCGCCGGCCGCAGGGAGACTGATAGCCGGAGACTCCTGGAGGCCCTGTACCCCGGGGGCACCCGGAGTGACTCGTGGTCGCCCGAAGCTCTGCTCCACGACGGCAGGTATGAGGACTGCCTGGCGGTGTGCAGCCGGGCGCTGGAGGGCCACCCCAGCAGCAGCAGACCCCAAGGTAGGAGAGGGACGCACGCCCCGTAGTGGCCAGGGTGGAAGTCGTGCCGACAGTTCCTTCACGGCACGCCAAGTCCTTCCTGTGGTGGGCAGGGGATGCACCGGGGCTGAGGACACCACAGCCACAGTGACAAGACAGGCAGGCCCCTGCCCGTTCGGAGCACCCAAGAAAAATCTGTGCTTTGAAAAGCGGAACTGGCAGGTACTGCTCCAGGCGGTGGTCAGGGAAGGCTTCTCAGAGGAGGTGTCATTTGAGCTCAGCAGAAGCAGAGTGTGCCAAGCCCTTGGGAGAAAAAGAGGAGGGCAGGGGTCCAGGCCATGGGGCGCGTCGGCGGGGGCAGGTCCGGGCAGGTCTAGGACGAGGATTCAGGACGGAGACAAAGGGGTTCAGATCAGGGAGAGAGTCGGAGGGAAGCGGTGGGTCTCTGAGTCCGGACAGGGATGTGGGTGGTTCCACGTGCAGAGAGAGGCACTGAGAAACCAGGAATGACGTCGAGAGTTCTCTGTGGGCCTGGACTGCAGGGGGGCAGACAGGGATGGGGTGTCGGGAGCTGTAGACACCCCCAGTGTGAGTCCCCGCTCCTTCCTGTTGCTTCCCCTTGCTGGCCCCTCCCTCAGGGGGTGCTACGGGGTGGGGGGAGTGAAGCACACAGCCCAGCTGCACCCTCCTGCCCTTGGCAGCCAAGGCCTCCCCGCGCCAGCTCCCTGTGTACACGTGGAGGGAGGAGCTGTGCCCACCCCCCGGGGCTGCTGTGCCAATTCAGTGAAAATGTGTATAGAACCCTTGAAATCATGTCAGCCACTTTAAAAAATGTCCCTTGAGCCAATCAAATGGACAGTCATTGGGCAACTGGACATGTGAGCCTTGTGGGGGGGCTCGGTTTGAAGGGGAGTCTTGGACTCGTCAGCACAAGGAAGGGACTTGAAGTCGAGGCTGTAGACAGGGGAAGAGAGCGGGGCCAAGAGCCGCCGCGGGGCAGCCAGACACCGGGAGGCAGGATGGCCGTATTAGCCACGCTGGCTGAACGCTTACTGGCTGGACCCCGTGTTGGGGGTTTGATACACATTTTCCCTCGGTCCGTACGGCCATCCTCGCAGGTGGACGCAGCCACCACCCCATGTTTACGTGGGCTGCCCAGGGCACGTGGAGTGCTCGTGGTGGGCTGGAATTTGGCCCCCTCGGTGCTCCTACCGCCCTCCAACTCCACCCACCACCCTGGGCCTCCCCAAAGGAGGAGCAGCAGGAGGACGGGAGGAGGAGGGAACCTAGGAGTCTGCAGGGCGGTGACAAGGGCCAGGAGGTGAGGGTGTTTGCCGGATAAAGATGGTGCTAAGAGCTGCCACCGTGTGGATGAGGAGAGGACACAGAGTGTTTGTTGAGGGCACAGCTCCAAGGTTATCGGTGACTCCAACAAGGGGACGTGGGTGGGAGCCAGACAGAAAGAGCTGGGGTGAGTGTGCAGACTCGGTGCTGGACATGTGCTGGAGCAGGCACCCCGAGTCCCCCCCCTGTCAGCTGTCAGAAAATGCTCACAGGGATGGACTCCTGAGCCTCTGCGAAAACAGGGCACCCCGGTGCCCACGGTGGCACATGGCGGCGGGCGAGTGGGGGCAGTGCCCCCGGCACGGGGGCATCCAGCACCCCGGGAGGGAAGGGATCTTCCACTTTAACGGTCATGCAGGGACAGGGCAGGAATCAGGGAGTCACAACGGGACCCTCTGCAGGAATCCAGAACCCCCGTCATGTCTGCCGGGCTCTGATGTGAACAGGGAGCTTCGTCCCTGGGAGTGGTGCCTCCGAGAGACCCGGGTCCCTTAGGCCACGGCAGCCACCGCACCGCCAACCCCCACCACGCACATGTCTCATGACGAGAGGTGAAGAAATAAGTTTTTCTATAAGAAACTGTTTACGAATGTAGTTTCCTGCAGCAAATATACTCAGATCTGGAAGTTACTTTCAAAAAGTCACTAGAAACATCCAACAAGCTGTCTTAGCGCATCTGCGCTGCAACAGGGTATCACTGCGGACGGCTGACTCCTGAGTAGAAACCCATCAGCTCGCAGCTCCGCAGGCAGGAAAGACCAACACCAAGGCACGGGCGGGTTTGGCGGTTCTGATTCCACGATGGTGCCTTGCACGGTCCTCGCGTGGCAGAACACAGGAGGGCAAAGAGGCAAAGGGTGGCCAAACTTGCCCTTTATAACAGCATTAACCCTGCATGAGGGCAGAGCCCTGGTGGCCTAACCGCCTCCCACAGGTCCCACCTCTTAGTACGATGGTAATTACATTTCCACATGAGTTTTGGAGGCGACAAATATTCAAACCTCTTCGGTATTTTGGGAAACTTCTCTGCCCTTTTTAGCAAGTAGACACTCATGGACACATGATGTACGTGGACAAGATACAGGATGAATACAGCTGTCACTCAGATTTCCCGGTAACCACCGAGCAAGCCTCGTGCACAACGGCTCCCTGAGCACTGATCTGAGCAGCTGTCTCCCCTGCACCCCACGTGCTGCAGTAACACCTGCAGGGGAAGGTGGCTGAGGTCACGATCGCTGCAGCTCCTCCCAGCGACAGGTGGCGTCTACTCCCCACCGCAGAAGCTGGCTGGGCCTCGTGACTTGCTGAGACCAACAGAACATGGTGGCAGTGACGGCTTGTGGTTCTGGAACCCAAACCTTGAGAGGCCCTGAAGCTTCTCCCTTCCCCTCGGGATGCTCCCGGGCCACGCAAGGAAGCTGGACCAGTGACCAGGGAGACAGCACGCAGAGAGGCTCGGCTGACAGCCCACACCACGGCCCACACAGGGGACGGAGGATGCCTCAGACAGACCCTCTTGTCCAGCTGAGCACCAGAGGGCTGCGGCCACATGAGTGGCCCCAGGCAAGACCAAGAGAAGAACTGACCAGCTCAGCTCAGTGCAAGATGAGCAAGAATCCTAGGCACATATAAGCGGTTGTTTACAGCCACTGAGATGGCTCGTCGTGCAGAAATAGTTACTAAAACAACTGCTAATTGGTTTGGAGCATCACTTTTTGATGCGTGTTTTAGCCAAAACTGAGTTAAATGATATAGAACTTAAAACATCATGTTTTCACAATAATATAACTCATGACATTCATTAATGGAATAAAGAACATATAATCACTGCCGTAGATTCAGGAAAAGTGTTTTATAATATACAACATTCCAAAATTGTAACAACCAAGGAATAGAAGGAAACTTACTTAATTGTAAAAAATAATATCCGTCAAAAACCTATCATAAATGTCATACTTGATGGTGATATTTTAGAAGCCTTCCACTTAAAATCACGAACGAGGCGGCCGCCCACGCTCCCATTTATTTATCATTTTACTGGAGACTCTAATGCAATGAGATGAGAGAAAAGACAAGACAGGTGAGACCAGAAAAGAAATGACAAAGCCGTCATTATTCCAGACCGCGTGACTAGCTGCACAGAGACCCCAAAAGAAACAAGAAAGTACTAGATACAGCAACAACATTTAACAGGATATGCAAAAATTATTTATAGATGCCAACAACAAATAGAAACTTTATGGTTTTAAAATACTCCATATACTGCTGGAAGCAGTGGCTCATGCTTGTAACCCCAGCACTTTGGGAGACCAGGCAGGAGGATGTCTTCAGGCCAAGAGTTCAAGATCAGCTGGGGCAACACAGTGAGACCTCAATTCTACAAAAAA
>CAUYMX010084472.1:0-12046 GCA_963573855.1 Lepilemur septentrionalis | reverse complement strand
CTAAATAAATTATACTTCAATGCAATGTAATACTACTCGGTAACAGAAAGGAACACACTACTGATACATACAATAACTTCAGTGAATCTTAAAGGCTGTATGCCAAACGGAAGAAGCTGGTCTCATAAGGTTGCATGTCATATGATTTCATTCACAAAGCAATCCTGAACAGGCAAAATGATAGTGCTAGAGCATAGATCAATGAATGTCAGGGTGAGGGTTAGGAAAATGTGCCACTATAATGGAATAGCACGAGGGAGTTTTTGCATTGGGGGTGATGGATCTCTTTTCCATTCTAATTGTAGTGGTCATTACATGAATTGAAATCCATTAGAGTTAGTTAAAAATCCATTGAGCTGAATCATCAAACAATATCAATTTTAATGTATGATAAGTTAAAAATATGGAAAAAAACTTGAACTAGAGCACCAAATTCCAAAATAGTAAAAGGTGGCTAACATATGTTAAATTAATTCCAGGTCAAAATGTTACATTCCCATCCATTAATACCATTTAGATAAATGTGAGTTGTTCAAAAAAGTTTGGCATCAAATAAAAGTGATCTCCAATTTTCGAATTGGATGCATAGGGTAGTGACTGTGTATAGAGCTATTTGTTATTTTTAGAAACTCATAAGCAAAAATAATAAGACCACTGCAAGTAAATATTCAGAAATCCTATATTATATATGAAGTTTTGTAATATACTGGGGTAATTAAAATGTGGGATTATGAATCCAAATGATTAGTATTTTGACAACTTGAAATTCAAATAAGTTGTTTCAATCACACATTTGTAAAGGATTTATAAACAACATAAGCAATAATAGAGTCAACATTTTTATTACCTAGTCTAGACCTATCTAAAGAAAGGTCAATTTAAAAAACAAACTCACATTCTACCCTCATCCCAAGTCATGGATCCCATGATATCCTGAGCTCTATCAATAGCCCAAACAACTCACAACTATTTATCAAACCAGCCAATACTAAACTATATCATATGGTTACACTTATGACTCTTTATCTAGTATTATAATGAATTTCAAGGATTAAAGAGAAAGGTAACATGGGAAAATCTCAAAAATAATAATCTATTTAACCAGATTGTGTGCCTCCAATTTTGCCACCATCATCAGTTAAATTATTGTCTCTTTCAATATTTTAAAACTGTCTGAGAACTGGGAGCTCTAGTGTTTCTATGAGCCCTATCATAAAACCGCAGATATAAATTTAGCTCTTTATTTTAGTTTTTAAAAAGTTATCCAAGATTTGTCACCTAGCAGTCAAGAGTAAGGGCATTTCATCCTTCTCCCCTTAGCTTATTTCAAAAAGGATGGGGTATAGATCTATAATTAATTGTCATCCACCCTTACATAATGTTTGAGGTAAATTGCCATCTACACCTGGCCCCTGGTTTCAGTTAGCACTGACTCATGAACATAGTCATGTCTGATACAGTGCCAGGCCCAAAGCAAAAAACAGGGAGCAACTGGACCCAAGGCAAAAAAACAGGGAGCAACTGGACTGTGTACATTCTCATGGAGATTATAAGCCTGGTCATAGGAGGATGACAATAAAAAAATAAGTAAAAAAAAAAAAAAAGCAAATAAGTAATTACAGATTGAGGCATGTGCTCCAAAGAAAGAAATCGTTTTAAAATAGAAGAATGTTACAACAAATCCTGACCAGACTTTGGGTTCAAGGAAAGCTTAAATGATCTATCTTAGGTTGATAGATGTTTAGAAATTAACTTGGTGAAAGCATTCTGGGTGTGGGCAGTGGGGTTGATTCCATCCCAATAGACCACAAAAGAAAAGGCCCTATAGTGAGAAGAAAAAAAGAAGTAAATGAAAGGAAACTTCTGTGAATGAAGCCAGGGAGAAAGTGCTATAAAAAGAAAGTCTGGAGCAATTGACAGGGTCCAATCCTACAGAGCCTTCTGTGTAATTTTAAGGATATGCGTCTTTAAGAACAATAGGAGTCATTGGAGGTTTTAACGTGGAAGTGGGTGGTAAGTCATTTCAAGACAGTTATTTGCCTTTTTCACAAAATAAGCAAGAGATGTTGGTAGTTTATAATAGGCAGTAGTGTATATGCTAAGAAGTAAAACATTAAAAATAATATTTTTTAAGTATGCACATGTAGTCTTTGTCTAAGAACTTTTAATAATATTAAATAAAGTAATGCTGGTAATCAAAAAAATCTCCTCCTTCAAAAGTACTAATGTGAAGGCCCTTGAACTAGGAAGAAATGAGTATTTGCATAATTTGAAGAAGTGTGCTGATTTATTACACTTCTGGAGCATTCCTGGAACCTTCCCAAGAGTCTAGATAATGGCACCAATTGCTTCTCCTCTCCATCAAGGCACACTCCATAAACTTTGTGGATAATATGTCTGCCCAAGGTCTAAAATATCTGAAGAGTTAAGCTTAAATTTTGCTATTATTCATATAGCTCTAAGACTGCTTGAAGTTAACTGTGATAAACTATCCATTTTAGTGAATAATCTGAATGGTAGTCTCAGCAGCATTGGGTGCAAATTTATTCAGATTGACACTAAGGAAGTCATAGATCTCTGATTTGAAACACACTATAGTATTTTACTGTGTGCCAAGAAAGTCAAAGAAGATAAAGGTTTGTCTAGCAAGCCAGCATGAATGCAAAAATCAACAGCAAAGCAATAATTTATGAGCTGTGCTTGCATGATGTAGGATGGGGTATATCTACATTTTCAGAAGACTGGTTTCTTGTAATGGATTTTAAGTAATCTGAGAATCTACGGCCCATAAAAGAAAATGAAATGAAGAGAAAAACTTTGAGGAGACAAACAGAAAAAGCACTATAATACCAGATGCTATAAAGACAAATTACAGAAGTGACTTGAGAAGAGCTTCATTGTCAACGCTGCTGCATGAATTACTTTAATTAATAATCACTGCAGTCCTTGAACTAGGTTTTACTACTATCTCCAGTTTATAGATGAAGATACTTAAGAAGTATATTAGTTTGCCCAAGTGAAAGAATCAGCAAATTATGAAGTTAGGCCTTGGGCTAATCATCTCTTTGGATTAAGAATCATTAGACTAAAGCATCATGTCAGTCCTTCAAGGGTTAATTGGAAAGTCAACTCCAGAAAGTGTCTGGCAAAATGGTGACTCTCATTCTGAAATTCAGAGAATGAAATATTGCTGTTTACTCTCTTTTAGGTTTACAAAGATAAAGTCAAATACTGTAATTTATTAAAAGAGGACATCTATATTTAAGCAGCCTCCTGCTAATATCATTTATGTTAAGCCTTAAAGTAGCAGCAAAAATTGTTGAGTCAATGAGAAAACAAGAAACACAACACTTCCTATGAGGAGATATCTCAGCTGACTGCTCTGATTACAGCAAGAAACTGGAATCCTGAAGCAAAATATAACAATTTAGATGTTTCAGGGAAACATAAAATAAAAAGAAGATGTTGTTTTATGCTTTGAAGTAAGAGATTGTGTTGACAATATTTATTTGACCTCAAGCACCCAAACAAAAGTGAAAGCAAAACAAGAACAACAAAATAGGCATGGCATAGGAAGGCACTCATTAAGCATTCAATGCACCACAAATTAGAATTCCCTCACAAAATAAATATAGCTAAAGCCTATAGCTTCTCTTTCTTATCAACTGGATAAAAGGGAGTATCTTACCCAATAATAAAAGACTTCCATTAACTGCTTATGATTTTCCACTGAAATCATGTTTCATTAGTCCTTCATTCTGATACTTATTGTGCTAAGCTGCACAATTTTCCCTTTATTTACTCTCTTGATTTTGTTTCTTTTTCATTCCTTTCTGTTGTCCCTTTCCCTAGCTCCTGCCTGCACACCAGAATACACGCTTACACTGTATAATCTGCTTATTCCATTACTCATATTGGGATGTTTCCTTTCAGCCAATTTGAATGTTCACCTCCCTCCTTTCCCATTCACCTCTGACATTCTCACACTTGTCAGTACACCTATAAAATTAGGTCCTCAAAAAAGACTTCCTGGATTTATCTGAAGGAATTAAGTTAATAACATTTATAGCTATTGTACTAAAGGGTTATAAAGAAGAAATGAACTAGGCCAATAGCTATAGTGCATTTCTTTCTGCTTTTGTTAGACTCTCAACTTGAGAGAATTTGTGTATCTGGGTACCAGTTCACACACTCACATTTATAACATACACATGAACACCAGACATAGACAAACAAAAGCATACCTAAACTAGACACAAATTCTATTTGATTATATAGTTTATTATTGTTTTTAAAGCAATAATTAATTAACTGTTATGTTTGGAAAATGTGTCATTAAAAATTTAATTCAACCAGTAGTTATTGAGGCTCTGGGAAACCAGGAGAGTGAAGCAGACCTGGAAATTTATCCCTCAAAGAATTGTTGGCAAAAGTCTGGTTTAAAATGACAAGCAAGCAATATTAATCTTTGGTGGAAACTAAAATAGTGATTACCTCCAGGATTTGAAGGGTAGGTATGAAAACTGGATGTATTACATGTCTCGACATTGATGGGGTTGCATGTGTGTAAATTGATAAATTTTTGCACTTAAGATATGTGCCCTTTACTATATGTAGCTTATTCTTAAAGACATGCTTTAAAGTAAAAAAAAAAAAGTTAGATACATGGAGCATGCATACTACCAGGCATTAATTTCCCACAGTCTCCAGATAACCTACACATTTCTCCTAAGCCTCTTGACTTTCTTGAAAAGTACTTCTTTGTCCTCCTCTTTTAAAAGAAAGTCATGCAATATAGTCATTTTATAAAGCTGACATAGAGCTATTTATAATATATTACAATCTCAAAAATTAAATCATAGCCAGCAGTGATTCCACTATTAAGTGATACAAAGAAAATCATGTTCATCAATTTATTTATTAATATTTTCTATCTCATTTCTGTAAGCTGCACACAGAAGCTGAGAGCAATATACTCTTAACCAAAGTAGGAAAAGAGCTCCTTTAATGAATCAGGTATAAATTAAAATTATCTTTGAATATTTACTATGAGTAGAGGCAAATCCAAATTGGGACTTGAAGTACATACGCATGTGAAGATGGGGGCTAATTAAAAATGAATACATTTATGAATAAGTATTTATAGTAAAAATGTATTTATGAGAGAGGAACCAAGACTAAGTATAAATTTTTAAAAAGTACTAGCTAAATCACAAATATGAGAAAAAAGTATTTTAATTACCTGACAACTCTAAAAATATGTATTTGTCTTGACTTTTGTCTATACACTCTTTGTCAAAAGTATTGTGATATGATTTTTAGGAAGAAAAGAAAGATAATTCTTGCCTCGTGTGTTTTGTTGAATTGTGTTTTTTTTATTTCTTATAACTTTGAAAATTTCCTTTCATTTTCACCACTTGTTGCCAATTCCCTTTACATTTATGGAATTATCAAATTAGAAAAATGCTCTGAAGTGTGCTTTGTATATAAAATGTAAGATTTAAAACATTTCAGGTTTTTTGGGGTGTTTGCCTATTTTAAGTATCTTTGAATTGTTTACTCATTAACCAGTTTATTGTCAATATATACATTGTATTGGCATATTTGAGTCTTATCTTACCTTCATCAATGACAGTATTTTGTTTCCAATAAGCAAGAAATTTAAAATGTTTTCATTTGGGTCCATGTGACCCACTCCTCTCACTTGATAGGATTATCAAACAGTACAAGAACTTATTCATCCATTCAAAATTTATGTAGTCCTCTTAATGAGTTGCTGAATTGGTATTACCTATTATTTTGGTTAAAATTTATGGGTAGGTGTCACAATATTTATTTATTTATTTTTACTTATTTCTTATTTCATAATGATTTTAAGTCTAAATTTTCTGTAGTATAATTATCTAATTAATATCTAACTATTTAAAACATTACCTCATACAATGTTTTTTAGTTTTTATTTATTTATTTATTTTTGAGACAGAGTCTTGCTCTTGTCACCTTGGGCTGGAGTGCAGTGGTGTCCTCATAGCTCACTGCAATCTCAAACTCCTGAGCTCAAGTAATCCTCCTGCCTTGGCCGCCCAGATTGCTACGATTACAGGCGTGAGCTCCCATGCCCTGCTGGATAACATTATTTTTAAAAATTTTTGTCTTATATCTAAATCAGGAGTCAATAATTTCTCATTTGTTTTACCAAAATGCCCCAAAACATCTTTCCAAATTGCACTTAAAATGACTTATTAACAAGCTTAATAGATAATACACCTCTATCAAGAAAGAGAAAATGTGTAATATTATAACTGGAAATGCATATAATCAAGTCACTTTATCAGAGCTGAAAATTTCCATTTCCGATGGCATCAAGGAATACCAATTCCACTGCTTAGAATTTTACACATCTGAAGATAGAGAGAATTTCCATAGATTAACTTCCATAGATTAACTTGAACCATGAATTTCAAATCCTTTTATTCTTTACCACCCATATACTCCAAAGAGTAAGTTTGAATAACACATCTGGCTTTGCATCTCCCCATCTCGATGCTGACTGAATCAGCAGAGTGGGAAGTATGTGTATTCCTAGAAGCCATTCTAAGACCACGATGACTAGAAATAACTTAATTATACAGGAAACTGACTATGAAGTAAATGAATATATTCCACAAATTTTAAACTAAATATGTTACCAAGTGAATTTCCCCTTAGCTAGATCATAAAAATGTTTGCAGCCATTTGAAGTCACCCAACATATTTGATAAATGAAAGTCAGAATGGGAAGAAGCAGTAGTCTTAACTGATTGTGATTAAAATATCTCACTTTTGTAACTTCTAGAAAAACACATGTCTTTGGGGACACATTTCTAGGTTCTCTCCTAACACTTCAATAGAAAGGCACTTTTTTCAGGGTTTTTAAAGCTTAAGTTTCACTAGATTTATGGTTAATCTGCCCGTGACTATCGAACAGACACAAGAAAACTACTTGCCTCTTTTCTGTTAATTTTTGCATTAGGTTAATTTATATTTGTGAGTCTCTCTTCATTATGTGCCATATCCATTTCCCAATCCTGCGTATTTTATAACTGAAATAACTTTTAAATCTATACGTATCTTCTCTTCTAATTATTATCATTCTGATTTGAGCCTTTTGACTACCATCTATTCCATCATGTTATTTTTCTAACTCGTGACTGTAACTCCTGTTCCTTCCCTACCCAATTTTTTTTGTCGGGTCAGCAATCCTGTTCTCGGTTCTTGGTGTCCTCTTGGATGAAAAATGACTAGATGCATCAAAGTAAGGCAAGTATGAGATGAAGTTTATTCAGTAAAGTAGGATACATTCGCCACAGACAATGAACAGATCCCCATGATAGCAGTCTCGGCCCTCCTTGTGGTTCAAATGTCACCATCAAATCAGTTTGATGTACAATTGGGAGTGATACAACTTGAGTCTGACTACGCATGTGGATCTCCCATGAGCCTCTCTGAAAGCCCTTTTGTGGATGTGAACGGCAATATAGATTTAAGCTAAGGACATGATAATCAGCCTTAGATTGTTTTAGGTTACCTTCCAGACCCTGTTGTACCTGTACTGCTTAGCCCCTGGTCTAGGGAATCCTCTGCATTCTTTTACAGTTGGTGAGCTAAGTTCTGACTGACAGGTTGGTAGGGTGCTCCTTCCTCAACCAGGTTTGGCAATTGCTGGAGTGCCAGCCTTTGTCCTCAGGAGGGGTCAGAGGTCCCTCACTGTCTACTTAACAGTTTCATATATGGTTATCATATCCAGCTTCCAAAACAGCAATGTAGCTGTCTTTCTGTCTTGCTCACAGTCTTTTTTTGCTCTCCACTGTCTACTGAATTAAATAAAAACTCATGAGCCAGACTTCAAGACCCCCTTTAATTTGGCTTTATCCTATCTTTGCAAAATAAGTGATCACAAAGAACAGGTATTTCTAAAACTATAAATAGCTTACACTTTCCTGGAGACCAGAGATTGTCGTTTACTTAATGGATCTCTAATGCTTAGCATAGTGCCTTACATATACTCATTTTTTGTTGAATTGAAGTAAAAGACAGTATAGGGGAGAAAATATAAGTTTTACTCTACTCTTATGAGTTCTTAATTGGAACAGAACCCTGTACTAAAAGACAGATTAAAAAGAGGAAAACAAATAGAAGTTTATTCACATGTCTATTTCATATATTCATCAGAGATGCAAAGGAATTAATAGTTCTCAAAGAGATATAATAGCTTTAAATTCCAGCTTTTATAGAATATTGACCAAAGAACAGTAAAGTTTTAGAGAAATGGCTAACAAAGGAAAAGGACCATGAGTCACTAAGGGTAGCAAATTGTGGCAAATAACTGGCAGATTAAAGTTTGTTAATGTATATTCCTCTGGTGTCATCTTCAGGTGGGCTGAGGTCTAAAGTTGCCTTCAGTGGTTAACCTTTGTCCTGCTTGGGTGGGCGGGGGGTGTAGAGGGTATACATTTTGTCTCTGTGAACTTATGTCCTGATTTTAGGAAAATAGAGGAAGAGAGAGCTTTTCCACATGTGCCTCTTCTTGATTACTTTCAGCTCAAAACAATATTTATGCAAAAGAGGCACATTTTGGGGTGGCATATTCTGGTCTCCCATAACAACCATACACTGAGTTATCAATGTATCACATTCACAATAAATTTTCAAAAGGAATATCTCTTTGAAAGTTGAATTTTATAGCCCCCAAATGTCTAGACATTTGTGGATGAGAAATACGTTAATCCAAGTTCACAAGTGGTCAACCTTTACCAATTACCATTTAAGAACATCAAAAGGTATTCAGAAATGTCCAGACCTTATACATAATTGTACTTTATATAGGGAATATGTCAGAAAATAATTATTGCTCTATATAAAGATTTCTAAATATTTTTAGAAATATTATAAATGATTTAACCATCATCTTGCAGATTCTCTTTATTTATGTTCTATTTGCTCTGATTCTTCTCCATAGCTACAGTTCCTGTATTTAAAGAAATTGTTCAATATTTTCTGGAATGATGCAGAAATAGCCTATACTTCTAGCTCCAGTTTCTTCCACAGCTAATACATGTTATTCATTATTGTCATAGTAATCTTTCACAAATAATCCTTTACTGTCCATATTCAAAATGTTTAAAACCTTCCTATTATCAATTGTTTCCAAAACATACCTGAAATACCCATTTCAAGGCTTATTTTCTAGAGTCTGATTCAGTATGTGCTATAGCTTGAATATTTGACCCTCCAAACTCATGAATAGATGAATGCCCTCCTTGGAGTGGGGATTTAAAGTAGAACCAAGAAACATATGTCCTAATGGCTGGCCATTATCACAAGGGACATCAGAGACGCTGTTGGTATTAAGAAGCTCCCTTATTGCTGAGTAAAGCATTGGAACAACATCACTGGAAAGAAATGCTGCACTCTTTTACATGCCTATCACAATTAAATCAATCAATCTTTTCATGCCTATTTACAGGAATCGCTACTGAAAAATTGTTCTTATTTTCATATCCTACGTTTTAGGAACTGCAACTGATTTTAGCATCCTTTTTCCTCAACACCATTTCAAGAACACTGTTCCCTCTCTGTATCAGTAAGAGTTCCATCTGGGAAGCATAGCTATTAATCTGTGATGATTGCCAAGACTGATTATAGGTATGAGACCTTACATAAATGTAGGTGCAGTTGGAAAAGTAAAGTTCTAGATGAGGGTTCAGAGAATTGGAAAAAGAGTCACTAGCAAGCTTACCTGTAGCAATAGTGCAAGTGGACGAGGTGAAGACTATAGAAATATCCAAGGAACCAAGCACATCTAGTGACAAAGTAGAACTAAAAAGGGGAGTTTGTGGAACTGAGTAGTTAATGTCATTGTGGATTTGAGGCCACTCCAATAGCGGCCAGTAAAATGAGTAGCAAGCAAAGTGGAGAATGAGGACAAGCATATGACTTTCAGCATGTCTCATCACAATGGTCTTTCAAGAGTTAAGCTTGTGTGCTTCACATCTGTCTTCCAAAACTTGTACAAGTTCCTCTCTGGACCAACTAACTCCAGAGTTATTTAGGGAAGAGGACTCTGGGAAATAACTTGTAATCTTAATTAAGTTGATATGACACAAAATTTTTCACTGTTGGAAGAAATTCTTGTCGACTTGTGATCTAATGGCAATTTGTTAGTCAGTGGTGTGCTGGTAAATGTTTTACAGAAAAAATACATAACTAAACAAGCAAACGTCTTAATTTTTAGTTTCTGTCAAGTTCTATCTTGATAACATTCACCATGGCCAATTATAATTACAAAGATGATGCCACCGAACATGGAGTTGGTAAGATAAGCTGAAAAGAAAATCCCCTGAACCAGTGGGAGACAGCAGGAAAACCTCACTGATACCCTCTCTCCTATTAATTGATATCATCAACATAAGACTTTCCTATAACTCTTCCTCAATTCGCTTTTAAAATTGGCAATGGGAATACAAGTTTTTCTCCCTGCCCCCCAACACCTATCTTTGATACTGACTTAAGAATCCATACACAGATCCCTCACTTTACGTAATATGTTTTTTATGGAAAAATATTCTCTCCTCTATTCTATTCAATTCATTATTATACCACTACATATATGTATGTAGTGGTATATATGTTATATATATAAATTGATTTATATTTTTATATATCTATCAATATCTATGTATCTTCACATATTTACCAGAAATTGTACCACCTCTCCAGTGATGTCTAAGTGTACTTATTAGTAAAATCTGTTGTTCTATTGTGCTGGAACACAGTGAGCTCTTTCATGCTAGAGACTTGCATATTTTCTAAATTGGAAATTATCCTACATGATTATCTCCTTATCTCTATGATAATCTATGTGCATGTCTTTGTGCATGTTTTATCTCTCTTCCTAAAATTTTTACGTCTCTACTGTAGTCAAACTTTATAAACTTTATTTTCAAAAAAATTATTTATTTTAGGTAAGTTTGGGAATTCATTTCAATTTAGTTTTGTGAACTAGTCTCTTACTTTTTTCTCCAAGTAGCACATCTTTAAAGTTATTTTACATGTTTTTCTAAACTGAGTTTTATAAATATATTTCAGAGAAAATCAATATATTCATTTGACAAACAAAGCAATTTAGTAACCAGCATGAAGCATTCATGTACCTACTTAATATACACAGATTCTAACTGTATAGTTTGTAAGCAGAATCATTTGGTTCAAAACACATCTGGTTAATTGCAATTTTTTAAAACTTCGCCCTGCCAAACATACTTTGAACGATATTTATCTAGTACATAATGAGTGCCTTCTAAAATATGTACTTGAAAATCACTTTTTGTTTGAAATGTTTATTTTCATTTTAAATATAAATTTGCCTTTAAAAATATATGGCTCTTTAAATAATCTATCATGCTTTTTTCTAGATTGCTACCATTGAATTATAATGCTATAGAACCATTAAAGTGCCCATTAGTTTTGCATTCATTCAAAATCTATTCATTGCTCAGTTATTATTTTCCAGACACTAAGTACTCAGGAAACAGAAATGAAAGCTATGATTCTTACCCTTTAAAAGTTTCAATCTAGCAAAGCAATGAGGTGTTAGTGTCAATTTTAATATGGTGTGATAAATGCTGTAAAATACACAGAGAAGATGAATGACTAAAATGTGGGGAAAATAATGTAATTTTTATTGTAAACTAATAGAGAAAGAGGCCTGAAAGTACTGTTTGGAGGATATTTTGGGGGATAATAATGCATACACTGCTACCTACTTCAATATTCACTAGTCAGATCCCTGCCTTAATGCTTTTATAGTAAATTCTTCTCCATCTCTCTCTTGCCCTCATCTTTCAATTTTGTTTCATTAATTTTGTTTAAAAGTTCAAAGAAGATATTCCAGATTTTTGGTCTGAGTATCAGTAAACATTTGCAGTCTGAGGGGTCACATTTTAGAAAGTGTATTATTTTCTTGCTAATCCCTTCACATGCATTTCCTCTTTTCTCTCTTTCTAAA